>JAOXOE010026553.1:0-21323 GCA_028565055.1 Phoeniculus purpureus
TGAGGGTGCCAGAGCCCTGGCAGGGGCTGCCCAGGGGGGTTGTGGAGTCTCCTTCTCTGGAGATGTTTAAAACCCACATGGACTGTTCCTGTGTGACTGGATCTAGGGGATCCTGCTGTGGCAGGGACATCGGACTGGATGATCTTTTGATGTCCCTTCCAATCCCTAATGAGTCTATGACTTCTATGAAAAGACTCTGAAATCAACAAACAGCAGGGACTGATGTGCAGCTCCTGGCAGGACTACAACCCATCAGCAGCAAGTGGCTCTGGGCTGTGTTGGCTAGTGGGAAGGGGAATGAGGCTTTTCCTTTGGGACACATCCTGCAGCTGCTGTGAAAGGAGACTCCAGGCGATGTCTGCTGCCCTTTCTGTTCGTCTGGAACCAGTGAGAAGGTCAAACCCACGCCTGACACCAGCTGAGCTTGGTGAACACACAGCCCCACCGAAGACGGGGGTTTATTTCCATGTACACACTCTGCTGTTGATATTTCTTCCCCATATTTGTGCTGGCCAGAGGGAAAGAACCACCCTGGTGCTGCAGCTGTCCTGGTTAATAAACAAACAAACCTTAGTAATCCATGAAGAGCATTTTCAGGATGTGTTAACTTGGTAGTTCAGGGTCACACAGAATCACAGAGTGTTAGGGGTTGGAAGGGACCTCGAAAGACCACCCAGTCCCATCCCACCACCACAGCAGGATCCCCTAGATCCAGTCGCACAGGAACAGCCCAGGGGGGTTTGAAATGGCTCTAGAGGAGACTCCACAACCCTGCCAGGGCTCTGGCACCCTCACTGCCAGGAAGGTCCTTCTCACACTGATGTGGAACCTCCTCTGCTCCAGCTCACACCTGGTGCCCCTTGTCCTGCCACTGGGTGCCCCTGAGCAGAGCCCGGCTCCAGGCCCCTGACACCCACCCCTCACATATTTACAGACATTAGTGAGGTCACCCCTCAGTCTCCCCTTCTCCCATCTCAAGAGCCTCAGCTCCCCCAGCCTTTCTTCATCAAGGAGATGCTCCACTTCCTCCATCAGCCTCGTTGCTCTGTGCTGGGCTCTTCCCAGCAGCTCTGTGTCCTTGAACTGAGGGCCCAGATCTGGACTGTGTTCCCCTTTCTTGCCAGGACAGGCTTTGAAATGTGCAGCAAGATGTTTCTCTCCAGATGTGTTCTACAGGTGGCACATCTGTACCAGCCTGTTGGGAAACAGAAGTCTGCAGGGAGTCACAAAAGGCTCGTGCAGCCCAAGGTCTGGGCTTCGCCAGTGCCAGCCTGTAGTCCTCACAACTACCTCCCTAAGTGGTGATGTCTGGACGTGGTCCTGGCTGAGCTCCTCAGGAAGGGACCCTGAGAAACCTGCAGAGCCAGGCACATGCCCACCCAAGCCAGCACTGGGCAGGCAGGAGTGTCTGAGGCTTAGGCAGTGCTGGATTGGGATTGCCAGACTGTGTAAGAGGGATGTTGGCAACGGGCACAACACCTGGCACCTACAGTGGCACTTATGTACTCGCGTCCCTGGGGGCACTTGGCTTTGGCTAGGGGATGGCCTGCTTTGAGGAACAGGGCTCTCCCAGGAAAGAGCCTGTTGCTGGACACGGCACCTCGTGCCGCACCCTGGCCGCTTCAGAACGCCAGCGCAATGCAGCCTCAGGACGTCCCAGAGCTGTGGGTGAGGCTGTGCCACCACGCTTCTGCCACCCAGACCCTTGCAGGTCCACCTTGCAGTTGCTCAGCAACACCTGCATCAGCCCTGCAGAGATGCCAGGCTCAGCCTGGTGGATCAGGGTAGCGCAGCCACGTGCCACGGAGGCATTCTTGGTGCTGGCAAACAACAGAGCTCAGGGGCTGAACAGTGACCCAGCTTCAGTCTCAGAGCCGGGGAAGCGAATTGCATAATAAGGTGGTGGCTGGCATTTGACTCCTCTGGCTTCTGTCCCATGGCCTCTGAAGCTGAGCTGAGTGTTTTCCTTGCTAAGACCTTGTTGTCTCTGGCTGCTCAGACCTGTCTCTCTCTATTAGTCTCCCTCCTTTTGTCTCCCTTTTGCTGTTCAACACCCAAAGCACAGCAAACTGAAGCCGTCGAACACCACCCTGTTCTGCAGCATTCTACTCCTGCTTCAGCTGGCTTGGAGCCCCAGGGCAACCAGGTCTCCTCGGGTGTAACCTGGACACTGAACTAAAGGCGCAGTGTGAAGGTAGGAGCAGAAGCTCAGAACTCAGGTGTTGCCTCCTTCTTCACTCTGGCTCTGGGCATCGCTGAAACTTGCAGTACGAGTGCACCGCTGCGCAGGGCAGAGCTCCCACCGGTCCTTACGGATGCAGATGTTCAGGGGAAGGGTCCTGATCCTGAGAGCACCAACAGGCTTTGCAAGCTCTTTCCTCATCTCCTGACGGCTGACTTCCCCCTACCTGCAAGGGTTGGACTTCATGATCCAGAGGGTCTTTGCCAACCTGAGTGGTTCCGTGTGTAAGCCAACAGCAATCTGCGCCAAGGACTTCTGTACCACAGGAAAGCACAGGAGGGCTCTGGGTAAGGGGTCACCTGGCATCCGGGTTACTGCTGGAGGCTCTGGTCTGCAGGACAGAGCAGTTCCCTGTGGTCCATCTGTCCTGACTGACAAGCAACTCACGGAGTGACGAACATCACGGATCCTGCACAGATTCTACCGGGGGATGCGCTTGGGAGGGGCAGGAGCTGCAGTTGCCAGTATGTCCCTGGCAAGTGAGCAAGTTGTGCCAGATTCCTTCAGCGTGCCCAGAAAACAAGCGGCACTTCCCCTGACGCTGTCAGCGGGGTAGTCGCCCCACTTTGCAAGCCTACGAGCAAACAAGGAAGTCTCTGACAGAAGAGGGCAGTTCAGGCAACCACCTCTCCCCTTCCAGTAGTGCTGACCCAGACCTGCTGCAATGCTTCTCCCCCGGAGCCAGCTGGCCTGTCCCCACTGCTCTGGCCTCAGGCTCGTTGCTGCGTCTCACACCTGGGGCATTTCCCTTCGGAGCCTTTCGGGTGCAGGAACATTTGGGCTACGTCAGCCGTCTCCCGCCTGCTGAGCAGGAGCTGCACAGAGTTGGCCTCAGAACCATGGGGGCAGTGATTAATTTCCCCCCTCGCTTTAACTGAGCGCCTGCTGTGGTGGTGTCGTGCAGTCCCACCGTGTTCCTTGCAACTCGCTGCACTCAAGCCACTCTGCCTGGGCTCGGCTGTCCTGTGGGTGTCCTGGGCCGCCCCGATGCCTCAGTTCCCACCTCTGTGCTGAGTTGCCGTCCAGCCTTTGTCTCCCCGCAGTGATCTCCGGGCATTTCTGCGCTCTCCCTTCCCGACCCCATCAGTTCCATCTGCCTGTCTCAGCCCGGCTGTTGGCTGAGACAAACGTCTTCACCATGTAGCTGCCAAGCACTTCACTGGCATTTGACCAGCCGGACACCTTTCACAGCGCTGGGCAGCCGAACAAACAGATGCTAGTCCTTTAGGCAGTCACCCCGCACTTATCCTTCCAACAGAACACGCGGGGTGTTTGTTAGCACTGACAGCCCAAGAAGAGCTGCTGGGGTGCTGCTGCACGTGAGCTCCACGTGGAAAGGTTCTCCCAATTAAACTGAAGAGCATCGCAGCACCTCTTATGAGGAAATGTGTCGCAGCTGAACCTTTAAGAAGCACTTGCACAACGTGGGCTCCAGGTCCCTCTGTGTAGCCGCGAGTGAGGTGCTTGGAAGGGTTTACCCCAGCAGACAAGAGCGATGGGTTTTACCTCCACACCCTGAATGGTCAAAGGGGTGGCTTCCTCCTCCTGAAAGCGCACGGCCCAGCAGCTCTGTTGGCTCCCCCGCCCCAGAGCCCCTCGCGGCAGGGAGTCACTCCGCACACACTCCCCAGGCTCCTTCCTGGCCCGGGGCCAGCCGTGCGGTTCAGCCCCGCAGCGATCGCCGACGGGGCGGTCGCTCCGCCCGGCCCCAGCAGCGCGGGGCCCGCAGCCCGCAACCTTGGGCGGCAGCCCCGCCCCGCCCCGCCCCGCCCCGCGCCGGCCGGGAGGGGAGTGGTTCCCGCCGAGGGCAAGAAAGGAAGGTCGCAGGGCTCGCTTGGTTGGACCATCACGAGCCAGACGGCCTCTGGCTCGCAGGCTGTTGAAGCCGTTCCCGAGAGCAGAGCGAGGCGGCGAACGAGCCCCGAGCCCGGCCGGAGGAGCAGTTGGTTCTGCGGCTCCTGCGGAAACAGGGCAGGGACCGGGGCGGTGGCTGGGACTCGGCTGGGGACTCGCCCCCGACGGGCGCTCGCTGGACTGCAGGTACGGATGGCGTCGGCGAAGGGAAAGGTCGCGACGGCCCTCTCGGGCGGTTTGATGTGTTGGGGCAGGCGACGGGGGTCTGAAGGAATCTTCGCGGGGGGACCTGTCGCTGCGGTTCCAGCTTTGCGCGGCCGGGAAACCTGCTGCAGGTCGCTAATGGGAGACTGCGGTCGGCTCCCGGTTCACTTCGTGGTGACGAGCCGACAGTTCTCTGCGGGACGGTTTGGCTTGTCGGGGCACGAACGAAGGCGTTCAGGCATCAGACACGCGCTGCTGGCTAGCATGGCTAGTGAGTTTTGGTAGGGGCTCTGACTGATCTACACGGAGCTGGGGTCTGCAGAGGTAAGGAGGGATACGCAAAGAACTTCTGGTCCGGACTGTGGCTTGAGAACAGACTAACCTGCGGATCAGCTGCGATAACGTTGGGTTGTTCTTGCCTGGTTTCGTGCCTGCGGTGGCTGGGACTTGCCACGCAGATACCGGTCTCTGTGGTCTCCTCATCTCCATTAACTGGGGCTTTGGGTTAAGAGCGATGTGCGGCGTCGCCCTTTGGTTTCCTAGTGAGAGGCGCCTGCTGAGCGGGGAGAGGAGCCTGTGGCTCCCGTGGCCACGGACTGGGACACTGCTGTCTGTTACTGCTGTCTGTCGCTCTTCTCTGCGCGTCTGTCGGGCTTCAGCTGAGCCTCACGGTGTCTGCTGGAGCGCTGGGCTGCCGGTGTCGGGGGCGATGCGGGGGCGCGCTGATGTTTCCACCTTCACTGGTGTCTAGAACCCCGACAGTCGGACTCCATCCAGTCGTGTCTGGAGCAGCTTCAGTGACTGGCCCAGGAGAGCAGAGCTGTGGCGTGTTCTTGCCCCCTTGTTTCTGTCTCTGTCGGTGGGTTAGTGATGCTCACCTGCACGCGTAAGGAGCTTCCAGATCTGGGGGAGAAAGGTGCTGCTGTCTGGGTGCTGTACCTCTCCCGTTCAGTGACAGCTTAGGGGGAGCAATTACTGTAACAGGCACGGGAATGGCAAGGAAAACGACGGTGGGACTTTGGAAACCCGAGGCTTCAGTTTTCTCGCTCCATCACTTGTTGTTTTGCGGTAAAAAAGGGATTTCCCAACGGACAGACCTTCTGCTCAGCTAGAAAATTCCCGGGTCAGGCTTGACGGGGCTCTAAACAACCTGTGCAAGCTGGAGATGTCCCTTCTTGCTGCAGGGGGGGCGTTGGACTAGATGACCTTTGGAAGTCCTTTCCAACGTTCTATGATTCTATAAAAATTCCTCGCCTGTTCCTTTCGCTTCATCTGTCTGGCAATATCTGCAGCTCTGCGGAGCAGAACGACGCAGGGGGAAGTTCAGGGGCAAATCTCCAGCACCAGGGCAGTCTTGACGCCTGACTGCATTCGGCAGGGGCTCAGGCAGCCCAGGAACCCGGTGTGCGAGTTCGGCCTTTGTTATTTAACTACTTCCCTGATTCCCTCTGAGCCGGCTGCCAGAGATCCAGCTTTGAAAAGTGAAGCCAGCAGACGTGTGCGGGCTCTGGAAAGGTGTCTTTGTCCTCAGCGCCTTGATTATTTGTACTTGCTTAACACCTCTCCGAGGGCTCAATAAAGCAGCTTTCCCCAGCCTGAGTTGGAGACGTGGGAAATTCCTCAAGCTAGGCAGAGCTTCCTCTCATTGTTAGAACACAAAAGGCCAGCACAGCCTTTACTAGAATTCCTTTCTTTAACCCATTCATCTTGATGGAGAAAGGGTCTCTGCTGCTCCAGGCGCTGGCCATGGCTGAGGCTCGTGGCCAGCCAGAGGAAAGGAGAGCTCGTCCTAGGCCAGCGTGAACGGTACCATCCCTGAGGGCATCCCTAGTTTTGGGGCCGTACTTGCACAACACAAGGGAAATTCATTTGCATGTGAAGCCGAAATCATTTGCTGCTGAACTGAATCTCAGCCTCTTGTAAGAATCTCAGCTTTCTAAAGGTCCTTTGAAAAGCCAAGATGGAGTGAATCTTCAGCGATCAAACTCCTCTCCGGACACCGTTTGGCTCCACGAGCCAGTTTCCAGGGCTCTCAAGTTGGGGTGCGATTGCGGTCCATGACCTGATGCGCTGTGATTACAGGATTACCCGCAGTTTATTTCTCCGCTGATCTTGCTGGCTCAGCCTGACAGCGGGCAGTTAGTGCCCATCGACTCATCTGATCCAGCTCCTGCTCTCTGAGGCTTGTCCCCTTCTGCGTGCTTGGCAGCACCCTGCCCGAGAACTGATCCAGGGCAGAGAACGGGGGCTGTGATGGTGGCCCTACAGTAGGCTGGAGGGGCCGTAGGCACTAGGACTGAGGGTGCGCTGGAAGGCTCCGGGTGGGTCTGCAGGGAGAGGGGCCACGGCAAAGAAGACGATTGCAGAGGGTGATCTGCAGTGGCTCAAGGAGGAATGAGCCACTCCACATCTTTTGCAAGAAACACTTCACGCAGAGCACCTGACTCTCGCCCGCCCGCGGTCTAGGAGTTGCTGTGCTGCGTTTGCATGTGGTGACGCTGCACCTGTGGACTTTGCTAAGGAACCTTTGACTGCATTTGCAGCCTGCTCTGAGGACTCGTCCTCTTACAGTGTCGGCCTGTGCTGTGAGAGCTGGTTCACTCTGCCCATCACCCCGTGGCACCACACGGACGTTTAACCCTAATGCACCATCTCGGCTCCCAGCCCGTCTCCCTTCTCCAAGTGTCAGTGTGTCTGTGTGGAAGCCTGGAATGCAACCTGCCCCGAAGCCCTCCCCTCTCCATCGCAGCTCCTGTCTGAGCAAGCCAAAGGAGATGGGTCTGGCTGGGACGGAGTTAACTCTGCTCTAACAGCTCCCGAGGTGCTGTGTTTTGGATTGGTGACTGCAGCTGTGTGGCTAGCGCACCCACGTTTTGGCTGCAGGGAGGCGGCAGGGCTGGGAGAGCTGCCGCGAACTCGCACCAAGGCTGTTTCAAACCACACAGCATCATGTTCCGCAGTAAAAAAACAGGGGTGGCAGACAGGGCTGACTTCCAAGGCTGCCATCCGTTGGAGAGTTTCTAGCCATCCCCGTCTGCCTGTAGGAGCAGGAGAGTCATCACCTCTGTGTCACAGAATCACAGAGCATTAGGGATTGGGAGGGACCGCGACAGATCATCCAGTCCAATCCCCCTGCCAGAGCAGGGTCACCTAGACCAGGTTGCACCAGAACATGTCCAGGCAGGTTTCAGACACTTGCTTTTTCATTCCTCCTCCTTCTCTTGGTATTTATTGAAGCTCAGCTAGTTGTCTCCCTTTGTCCTGCTGTTCTCTACCCCATCCTGTTGACAGATGGGGTGTGAGTGGCTGCAGACCAGGGCCAGCTCACCACCACAGGGTGCCTAGTCCACTTCTCAGCCACCTTCTAACAGACCACTTCTGAATAAACAGAAGGTTTATCCCAGCCAAGAGAAAACCACCTGAACGCCTTTGTGTCATCTCAACCATCTGATTTACACAAAGCGATGCTGGTTATAGGAAGAACCCAAAGGCCGACTAAAACTGATGGCTTTTGGCACAGAAACCCTGTTCAGCCAGAGTCAGACCTCTGGCTCATTTGTCTGCGATGGACTCATATAGCTCCTGTATTATGAGGCTGTTAGTTCAAGTACTGGTGGGTTATTTCTGTCCCAGGCGCGCTCTCAACATCCTTTCGAAGCAGGGACAGCTACTGCCACACTTCTTTGGCAGCAGAGAACAGCAGCACAGAGAGAACCAGTGTTGCCTGTGTGATGGGCTGCTGCCAACCCAGGCTTGGCTTGAACTCACCTCGGCAGGACCGAGCACGTTGCGGCAGGTGCCTGGGAGCTGCAGAGCTGCACAGATCCCCGTGAAACATGAATTTCCAAATCCCTTCCCCGAAAACATAACAGACCCGTGATCGAGAGAGTAATTTACTGTCCTCGGAAATGCCTCAGAGCAGCAGAGCTTCCCCCAATTGTTCCCGCCCAGGGAAAGGCTCTCCTGGAGTTCCTGCTCCAGCTCACTCCCGTGACCACCCGCCTGGCTCCTGACCGCTGTCGGGCTGAGCATGCAAAAGCCATCTTCGTTCCGAGGTTGCCCTACGTGCCTCCTGACAGGCTGCTTGAATCGTGCCCCTTGCCCCTGACGTTGTCTTCGTGCTCCCTGTGGGGACAGAAGTCCCCTACGTTCCTGCCCAGGGGCCCTCCGATCTGAGCTGACTGATCGTATGCCCGGGATCACGGATGAGCCCCTGTGTGCCTGTAGTCTCTGAAACCACTCCGATGGCCCTTCCTTCCTCCCTCCAACTATCTATCCTGCTTCAAGCCTGCAGCTTAGAAAGTCCAGTTGCTTTTCATGGCCAGCACCCCTTATCTCAATAAGGGCATGTGAGATGTTAGAACCACAGAGTTATTTGTGTTGGAAGGGACCTTAAAGATCATCTTGTTCCATCCCCTGTGCCACGGGAAGGGACATGTTATCCCGCATGGGACTGCTCAAACCCCCATCTAGTCTGGCCTTGACCACTTCCAGGGAGAAGGCATCCCCAGCTTTTCTGGGCCACCTGCTCCAGTGCCTCCCACCCTCGCGTAAGGAATCTGTTCTTTGGATCTAGGCTAAATCTGCCCCCTTTCAGTCTGAAATCTTTCTCTCTTATCCTATCACTAAGCTCCCTGATAAAATAAGGTCTCCTTGGAGCCTTCTCTTCTCCAGGCTGGACATCCCCAACCCTTTCAGCCTGTCCCCTTAAGGGCCACATCCTGTGCTGGCACTGAGAATCTGTCTCAAGGGCTGCCTGCTCCTTTCTAAAATGAAGTCCTGCTGGACGCCCTTGCAGCGGCTCCGCCAGCACTTGCAGCGGTTGACTGCTGCAGAAGGGGATGATGAGATGTGGGCAGCAGAGACCTGCCTTCAGCCATCTAAGGGATTCCCCTCCCTTTGTACAGGTCCTTGTGCCAAGGTGGCTGCTCTCTTGTGCTCCTATGCTCTTGTGGCCAGGTGTGACTGCCAGGTGTGACCACCGGACCCCGGGCTGGGAACCCCTGCTGCCCAGAACAGGATCACTGCAGGCTGCAGCAGCTGACACGTCCACAGTTGCAGTGGCCTCCTCCGCAGCCAGCTGCGCTCGCAGCAATGGCAGGAAGAAGACCAAGAGGTTAATCGAATGAAATGAGCAGGAAGCCGGCAGTCATCGGGCTTTCTAGTACTTCAGTCTCTAGAAGCAACCTGTGGCTGGCCCGGCTCAGGACCTCATCCAAAACTCATTGAAGCCCATGGAAATTCCACTGTCAACGGATGTTGTTCGACCTCACTCCTCACCGCGCTGACAGGGGCAGCTGAGAAGTTCACGGGAAGTTCTGCCGGCTGCTCTCAGAGCGCTGGGAGTGCTCGAAGGACGTCATGGTCCAGCGCTATCGGTTTCCTGAGCAGGCGATGCCAGCAGGGCAGCAGCTTAGTCCCTGTGAGCAACCAGCCTGCAGCTAGGGCACCTGCATCAGCGCGAGGAGACGATGAGCACCACCTGAGGAATGGCATCAGGAAACAGCTCTTCTAATGCCTCGTGGGCTCTGCTGTGGCCTCCCCGTCAGCGAGGGCAGGCGCTCGAGGTGGGGCTTCTTCTGAGCAGCCACAACATGCCCAGCTGACTGTGCTGGCTCCTGCCTCTCAGCTTCCCCTTGCGAGAGCCGCAGCCTGGGCTGCAGGAGAGAGCTGAGGCTGGGTCCGATGGATCTACTCAGTAGACCTTCGCTCTGGCTCACCTGGTCAGGTAGAGGCCACTACTTGGGGCAAGGCTGAAGGGAAAGCCTGCGGCCGCTCTTCTCCCTCTGAGACAGCAGGTGAAGGAGGTGAGCCGAGAGGGGCACGAGCGCCTCTCCCCGTTTGCACTTCCATAGCTGCTTCCTAGGGGTGCCTTTGCTTTGTAGGCGCTGGTCGGGCGTTTGTGGGCAGGCCCCGAGGGGTCGGGGTCTGGGCGTTTGTGGGCAGCTCTCAAAGCCTGAGCAGCAGCAGGATCCCATTCACACGAGATGCCCTCTCTGGGGTTTATTGGGCGCACGGCTCATGGGGCCCTTAGTCCCAGGTACCTGGGGGCGCAGAGGGATGATGGAAGGTGGAGGCTGATCCGCGACATTTGCATGCGGCTGCAGGTCCGTGCAGGGGCACAAGGGCTCCATGCAAAGCTGTAGCAGGTGCTGCTTCACCTCCCCGTAGACTTTGCCTAAGGACCTTGTTTTCTTCCTGCTGTGTTTCTGCCACCTGTCACCTGTGAAACTCCAGCTCTCTGTGCAGACCCGGCACCCGCAAGGCTGCGTTAGGTTTCGTCGGTGTTTCTGCCCTCGGGTCGTGCCACGACCTCGGGGACTTGCGTCGCATCTTAGGGCTCGAGAGCGTTTCCCTCTTGATTCACTCTGACCCATCTTTGTACTGGGATCAGTCAGATCCCTGGAAGCCTTGAGGTCGTCAGAAGCGGGTGATGTCTTCAAAATAGCAAAGATCAGCTTCAAACTGAGGAGACACCCCTGTTCCTGACGCCATGGGGTCTCTCTGGTCCTGCCAGCTGTTCATCCACTGGAGAAGGACCAGTAACATCATCTTATCTGCTGGGAGAGAAGAGAGTCACTCGCTGCTCTTGTGCCCTCTCTCGTCACCGGGTCAGCGTGCAGTGACGCCTCGTGCAGGTGAGTCTCCCTAAGCGCCACCTCCGGTGAGAAACCCTCACCAATCCCTGCTAGATCCTCACGCTGCTGACATCAAGCACCATCAAGTTGCTGGCCACAAGCTGCCAGCTGCCCTCTGTCCCTTCACGAGGTGAGACCACAGGTGATGCTCCCGTTACCATTTCCTATAGGGAGGCTCTCTGCACTTGGGAGCCCGGCTCTGACCCGTGGTGGCCATGAGCATAGGCAGCTCCTCACCAGCCCAGGAGGTGCTGGTTTTTCAGCTTCCTGGAGTCTCAGAATCGTGAAGGTTGGAAGAGACCTCCAGGATCACGGAGTCCAACCTCTGGCGCCGTGCCACCGTGCCCACTAACCCGCGTTCCCTAGTGCCGGGGCGACTCGCTGTTCCAACGCCTCCACCCGTCCCCTGGGCAGGCTCAGCCCCGCTTCCACGCGGGGATGCCCAGCCTTGAAGGGCCTGGGCTCCGGGCAGGCTTGTGGGCAGCCTTTTCGGCACAAAAGCACCGTCATTTTGCGAACGGTTGCGAGAGGTTTGGGGCTGGAACACGACGACCCTTCAGGCGCTCGCGACTCAACCTCTCTGTGGTTCTGTGGTGTGGGTGAAGGCGGCACCACCTGTCCCCGATGTTCTGTGACTCTCCAAATGGCTGCTTTCATCTCTTCTCAGGCTGTGCACTGGACAAAATGCCCTCCTGGATGACCGCAGGGCTCCACTGCCTGCTTCTGCTGGCCACGGCTCGTTGCCAGACACCTCAGGACCCAGGTGTTGCTCCACCTGCCCAGTATGCTGTGAGTATCCTGTCCCAGCCTCACTGGCTTTCATCTGCCCTCAGCTTGTAGCCCCCAGCTGCTGCAACTGCCCCTCGCTCCCACCAAACCTCAGAGAAACCAGCGTGTGATCACAGGGGGAACCGAACACACTGAGTGTCCCCAGGGTGTGGAGGCGATGCAGGAAGCTGGGGACGGGGCTCTTCTCGCTTCCAGCCTCAGAGCCTCTCCGGGAGGAGCCCAGAACGCTGCTGGTCCCTCGCTGTGCTGCCCCGCAAGGGCTGAAGCTGCGGTGCCTGGAGCTGAGCCCGGGTAGCGCTTGCGTGGGTGCTCTTCCCGCGTGGGGTTCACCCACCCGGCTGGTCGGATGCTGCGCTCAGGCTCCGACGTCACTGCGGTTCCTCACTTGCTCAGGACTCCCCACCTTCCTCTTCGGCTTCGCCCGCAGTGTGGAGCTGGGGGTCGGTTTCGTGCTGCCCCCCTCTCCGTGGGTGCATTGAGTCTCTGCACCGACAGTCTGTCACGAGGAGGACGACAGAGCGACGAGCAGCCTGGCAAGTGGAAGCTCTTGTGGTCTGGCAAAGAGAACTCGCCGCCGGCTGGTGGATGGTCACAGTTACCACCAGACCAGAACTTGTTCTGCCACATGTGGAGTCAGTGCGGATCCTAACGGGCTGGTTTGGCTCCCAGCCCCGCAGCTGTTTCTGCTGCTGTCCCCTGTGTCGGCAGAGGACAACAGAGCTGGTTCCCGCAGCCCAGTCTGCTGCTTGGCAGCTGTCTGGTGGTGACCAGGGCTCTAGCTGGCCCTGGCTGTCCCAGCTGCCTGTGGCTCAGTGCTCGGGCATCTTTGTGGGTCTAACGGTGACCAGGGCTCTAGCTGGTGCTGGCTCTCCCAGCTGCCTCTGGCCCGGCGCTCGGTGTCTTTGCGGGAGCAGCACCGCTGTCCGTGCTTGACCCTGCAAATGAGCCACCCCTTACCGGTGCGACACCCTCAAGTGCTCGGCGACGGAGCAAGACCCCGCCGTGGTTTGGAGGAACAGCCCCTAAGAAAAGGGACCCTCTGAGCCCGAGCGAGGGGCCAGAAGTGGGTGGCAGGGAGCTCTCTGTCACCTTTGCCGCTGACGTCTAAGGTGGAGGGTGGGAGACACCCCTGGCAGCGCAGAACTGCCAGCGCAGCTCAGGCCCCCCCTGCCCGCGCAGCCCCGCTCTAATCGCACGCCAGATGCTTCCTTTCTCCAGGAGATGACTCAAGGGCTGCCAGGCTATTCACCTTTCTGTAAATACAGATGTCAGCGGCCTGAAGGAGCTGGCACAGCTGCAGGTTTCCTGCCCGTGCCCCTCCTGGTTCCGTAGCCTTTCTTGCGGGCTGCGGTGCCAGGGTATTTTTAGGGCTCGACTGAAAAAGCACAAGAGGGTCTGTGTCTGCCTTGGCTGCACTCTGGGTGAACCCAGCCGTGCTGGCGCTGTGCCACCGCTGCCCTGGTCACCCGTGTGCTGCTGGTGGCCGAGAAAGTAGCCGACCTGCCCCTGAGCCAGAGCCAGGGCATCTCTGCTGCTCGTCCTTGTCCTGCTCAGGTTGGCCGTGGTGCCGCAGAGCAGCAAGCTCGGAGCGAAGGGGAGAGCCGGGGGGCGCGAGCCCGCCTTCTGGACTCAGAGCGGCCAGCTGTGCCAAGCAAGCCCGGCCTGGCACTGGGAGCACTGCGCCGGCCCCGCCAGCCTGCGGTGCAGACAGAGCAGCTCTGCCCTGCCGGGGCCGTCACCTGCAGCACCGGGCAGAGAGACGCTTGCCAGCTCGGCACGATCCCAGCGGGGCTAGGCAGCTCCCTGCTGGCAGGTGGAAGGGCTCCGTTAGGGAGGGGGAAAAGCGGTCGGTGCCACGACTTGTCCCTGCGCTAACCCCCCTTCCCCGTAAGAGCCGCTGAAGCACCCCACGGGTTTCTCAGGGCCACCCTCTCTCTCCCACAGGCGGGCAGCTCATCGGAAGAGGAGACTCTGCAGCCGGAGGTGGGGAGGCAGAACCCGAACAGTACGTACACGAGCGCGCCGGGCACGGCAGGGGTTCTGGTCAGCTCAGGGATCGCTGCTGGGGGCAGTGCCATGGACCGCGGCCTCCGAGAGCAGCTGTCGCTGTGGCCAGCCCAGCAGGCAGCTAAGCGCCGCCCGGCCACTCGCCCGCTCTTCCCTGGGGGACTGGGGATGGGGTCAGAAGGGTCAGTGAGAGCAGCACAGCTCCTGCGTGTGGAGGAAAGCTCCTGAGCCTCTTGCGGAACAAGCAGCGCAGGACGATGCCCTGTGGCTTCGGTCCGTGGCTAGCAGCCCGTCCGCTTGCTGGGTCAGAGGAGAGCAAGGGCACCGCGCTGTGCCCTGCCTCGTGCCGTCCGTGTTGGCCCCACTGCTCTGGGACCAAAGGGAGCTGCCTTAGTCACGCAAGCAGCAGACGAAGCGTGTAGGAGCAGTAGTCAATGCTCCTAAGCAGGTTGCCAGACTAACGTGCCAGCAAAGAGCAGCCGAGCCCAGGTGCCAAAGCAGAAGCCATCGCTCTGTGATCCGCCCTCACGCAGCTCTGCAGCCTCTTGCTGTCTCTCCTGCAGCGCTGACATTTGGCCTTCCGCCCTTGGACTACTCCGTCGACGTTGAGGTGACCCTCAGGGACCCCTCCTACCTGGAGCCTGTGCGAGCGTACGTCAGCAGCCTGCACCCTCCCACCCCGGCAAACCTTTCCGGCGTGGAAATGGTGGTTGCCAACATCAGCCTCACCACAGGTGGGTTGGCCAGGGACACGCGAACACCCTGCAGCATCTGGGGGGGGATTTGGCACCTTCTTATCGCTGGCCCCGAAAGCGGTGAGAGGCAGTTTCCATCAGTTCTCAAATCAACCACAGCATCACAGAACATCAGGGGTTGGAAGAGACCTCGAGAGATCACCCAGTCCAATCCCCTTGCCACAGCAGGATGCCCTAGATGCAGTCATTAGGGATGGGAAGGGACCTCCAAAGATCACCCCATCCCATCCCCCTGCCCCAGCAAGATCCCCTAGATCCAGTCGCACAGGAACATGGCCAGGAGGGTTTGAAACATCTCCAGAGAAGGAGACTCCACAACCCCCCCGGGCAGCCCCTGCCAGGGCTCCGGCACCCTCACTGGGCAGAAGGAGCCTCCTGTGTTCCAGATGGATCTTCTACAGGCCTGCGGGGTCACGCGTGAGGTGTGAACAGCACTTGGTTAGCCTGTCCCCTTGAGAGGGTCAGTAGTGAGCAGAACTTGCAGCCGAGTGGCTCTGGGCTCTTCGCTGGGTTTGTGTTCTTTTGGGTTTTTATTAATTAGACCTTTTGTCTTTGAAGCCATTTGCGATGCTGCCTTTTCCCATGCAGCATCTGCTGGGGTGCAGAGCATCCCAGCACCTCGCTAGCCACCGGCACTCTGAGTGGCCGTCGCTGGCTCTTGCAGCCTTTACAAAGCTCTACCCCTGCTTCCAGCTCAGGCAGAACAGAAACCTCCCGTCTGCAAACCCTCACAGGGCACCCACCAGTGCCCCCAGCAAACGCTCAGCGTCCGGGCTGGCAGCTGCGTTCAGTTACCTGACAGCAGCTGGCCGGGCTTCTCCCTGTCCCAGGGGGATCCCGTTGCTGGGTGGTCGCCTCTGCTTAGCTCAGGCAGGTCTGCAGGGTGTTGATCAGGGTGTCTGCATCAGCAACGGGCGCTCGCAGCAGAGCCGCGATCACTGGCACCAAGAGGGGGGCGTGGGGTGGACCTGCGTGCCGTGCAGCGCCCCTGGCGCCCCGTCTCACAGCCATCTCTTCTGTCCCACACCAGTCTGCCTGCCCGTCGGCGACGACCGCGGCTGCTGCTTCTGCGAAAGGGGCTACGCCTGGCCAAGCGCGGCGTGTGGCGACCTGCTGGCCTGCCCCCCCGCCAGCCAGGCGCCCGCCGTGCCCTGCGCCTACAGGAGGAAGATGCCTTTCTCCGGCCCTTACTGTGAGCCTCAGAGTGCAGGTAGGGAGCAGCAGTGCTGTGCCTCACCTCTGTGCAGCTCGCCTGCCGGATGGCGGTGCCGCTCTGCCGGGACTGGGCTGGCCGCCGCATTGCCTGGGATGTGGGAAGGGATCCCGAGCTCCTTGCGCTGTGGGTGCTCTCTGACACGAGTGCTCGGAGATACCGAGCTGGAGCACCGGCTCCCGGAGTCCCTCTCACGTCCCTCCGGGACCTCCAGCTTCTGCCTGGCAAAGACAGATCCCTCCCGTCACGTTCTCGACAGGGGAGAGCTGCTGCTCTGACAGCATCTGCAGCTTTGCAGCAGCTGGGGAGGGGGACTCCAGACACCCAGCAGGTGCTGGTCATGCAAACTACAGATAGACAGTTAGGGCAGCCCCAACCCTCTTATCACAGACATGAACCTCGACATGTTGGGAGATTGGGATGACTGCACCCAGCTCCTCTAGGGGGTTTATATGGTGGAGCGACTGCACCGGTGGCCAAGGGGAAAGCTGCGGCTCCCAGGACCTAGACGCCTGCCAGGCCTCTGGCAGAGTCCTCTGCATGGTTCTAGCTGCTGCGCTGCAGAGACGGGTCTGGCTGTTAGATGGACAAGGCGCTGGTCAGGTGAGCGCCTCCAGAGAGCTGTAGTCAGCGGCTCGACACCCACACGGAGGCCGGCACCGACCCACGCACAGTAGTGCCCTCAGCCGGGACGTGGCCAGCGAGAGCGAGCGCACCCGGGCGAGTCTGCGCGTGACACGAGCCTGGGAAGGGCTGCAGCCAGAGGGATCCTGCCTGCCCCAGCCTCGCACAGCTCAACGAGGCCGAGCTCCTGCACCTGGGCGGAGGCCATCCACAGCTTCGCACAGGCCGCAGGATGAGGAGGTTGGGAGCAGCCCTGCAGAGGAGGATTAGGAGGTGCTGCTGGATGCAAAAAGCACCAGGTGCATGAGCCTGCAGCGTGGCTGTGCAGCCCAGAAAGCCGACGGCATCCCGGGCTGCGGCACAGGCAGGTGTCCAGCAGGCTGAGCTGATAAGGAGATAGAGACAAAGACTTCTCACCAGCAAGGGCAGTGGCAGCACAACAGGCGACAGCTTTAGACTGAGGGTGGATTTAGATTGGGCACCAGCGAGACCCTTGTTCTGGTGAGGGTGGTGGGATACGGATTGCATGGAGAAGCTGTGGGTGTCCCATCGCCAGACGTGTCCCGGCTCGGGTAGACTGAACTAGATTAACGGTCTGTCCTGGCTCAAGCCATTGTCTAAGGTTCTGCGATGAATTTAGGGGAGACAGCGAAGGAATTCCTGGGCAAGCACCGCTCCTGGCGGCACTGGCGTTCACCTTCGTGTTTCTCCTTGCAGCCTCATGTGGGATGGGAGAGCCCGTCGTAATGAACATGTCAGTGAGGCTCGACTTGGACTTCTGGGATGACCTCCAGGACCCTTCCTCTGGCCTGTACAGGAAATACAAGGACGACCTTGAGAAAGCGGTAACGACCCCTCTTCTCCCCCTCTGGAGGCGTTTGGGGGGCTGGGGTTTAGCTATAGTGTCTGCGAAAAGGGGTCCCCTGTCACAGCCCCTGGGTGGCTGGGAGGTGTGCAGCAGTGGTAGCCACAAGCAGACCAAGGCTCCCTTCCATCGGAAGGTCCTGGCCAACAGGAAAGTCCTTAGGACTCGTCCGGCTAGTGCCAGGTCCCTTCCCCGTGAGCCCACGTAGGGTAGGGTGGAACCAGCGGCACAGATCTACCCCGGGGCAGCAGGGGAGCGCGAGCGGCCCGTTGGGCCGCCCTCGCTCGCGTCCGCGCGGAACGCAGAGCCTCCTGCTCAGCCGCAGCAGAGCGCCCGCGTCACCCCGTGTCTCTGCTTGCAGTTCAGCGCCAGCTACGGCTGCCTGCCGGGCTTCGTGTCGGCCACGGTGACTGGTTTCAGGTGGGTCGGCCAGCTCCTTCTCTTCTTGGGCAAGGAACCTCAGCAGCGGCCAGCAAAGGGGGAGACGCCAGCTCCTAGCACGGACACAGGGCTGTGGCAGCGGAAGTCCGGGGCGCTGCCCGTTCCCTTTCGCGGGTGGCAGCCTTGGTGGGAGCCGTTCTGCCCACACGGGCAGGGGTGCAGAGGAGCTCACGCAGCTCCCAGGTCAGCAGGGGGACGCGGCAGCACAGGGACTGAGGCTCTAACGCTGGGTCTGGGTGAAGGAGACCAGGCTCCTGAGGTAAACGCAGCTGCAGTCGGCGCTTCCTCGCTGAGCGGGCTTGAGGAGCTTGGAAATCTCCTCAGCCTGGATGAGTCCGTGACTGCGTGAAGCTTGCCAGGGCCTGGAGAAGCCTCCCTGGCCACGAGAGATGGGTCATCACAACCTAGAAACCTCTTCTGTGCAGGAGCACTCAGCTGTGCTCTCTCCCCTGTTGTGTCTGCAGCCCTGGGAGCGTTTTTGTGAGCTACCAGGTCAAAGCAGGAGCAGCAACATTCGGCCAGGTGGCAGAGGCCAACAGGAACGTGCGGCAGCACCTGGATGAAGTGTATGTGCTGAACCAGGACTCCTTCACGCGAGAAATACCCAGTAAGTCTAAATCTCTCCCGGTGTCGTGGCTCAAACCTCAGGCCAGTGATACCAGCCTGAGCCGTGCAGCCGCCTGACGCTGTTGACGAGTCGATCCCATTCGTGTCTCTGGCTGGTCCGTTCTGTCTCGCATGAGAAGACTGTGCAGGCAGCGCCTCACCAAACCCTTCCACCATCCCCGGTGCAGGGTCTCCTTGGGAAGGCAGCAAGGCACTCTGCATTCACCCCCCGAGCCGAGCCAGCCCTGACCCCATCAGGCTGCTGGCACTTCCCAGTCCTCCCAGCAGAAGCAGCGAACTCGTGCATTTTAACGAGAACAAGTTGCCCCTGGCTCCTGTGGCCTCCTTGGCACGCGGCCACTGGGTGCCGTGCTGCACGGTCGGGTGCCCCCGGTACCCGGTGTGCGACGCTGTCCGTCTCGGGGGGTAACTGTTGCTGCGCTGGTTCTCTTGGCACTTCAGAAGCAGCCGGGGTGGTCGCCTGCCTGCATAAAGCCTTGGGAGCCGCTGGCTGGCCACAGACAGCGTGAGGAAGCCGCGGGGCAGGGCTGAGGGCAGTGTCCTGCAGACGGTGCAGGAGCACGTCGGGGTGAAGCCCCCGGATTCCCACAGGGTGGAAGACTCCCTGCAGACGTGCGCTGGGCTGACAGCAGTTCAGGGTGTTGCTCCGTGTCTCCCCAGACAGGACGAACTTCATGGTGAGCCCCGCAGACATCTCTGAAGGGGACACGGTGAAGCTGACCTGCGCCATCAACAGCGCCTTCGACAGCGTGACCTGGCATCGCTCCGAGCAGCTCGTCTCGGCCGGCCCCCGGCACTCCGTGGAGGTGCAGAGGAACATCGGGTCGACCCTTAGGATCACCAACGTCACAACCGAGGATTCCGGTAGGGTTGTCTTAGCAATCAAATGGACCATAATGAACCTGAGCTCGGGGTCACAGGGGTCACCTGCTCCTGCCCAGGACTGGTTGGAAGCCAGAACTGGGTAACTCGGTGGCACTTTGCTGGGAGGAGCTATCAGGGGCTTGTCCTGCAGTGTTGGAGCTTGGGCTCACGTTCTTCTCTTTGGACCATGAGTTCAATCCCCTGCTTCCAGAAGGGCTGCTCGTGCCCAGGCTTCTGGCACACAGATGCCAGGCGGGAGCTGTAGAGCTGCACAGGAGAAGGGGATCTGGGGGCAAGTGGGATGGCCGGGAGCCAGCCATGGGCCCTTGTGGCCAAGAGGGCCAATGGCAGCCTGGGGTGGATCAGAAGGGGGGTGGCTACCAGATCGAGAGAGGTTCTTCTCCCCCTCTACTCTGCCCTGGTGAGACCACAGCTGGAATCTTGTGCCTGGCTCTGGGCCCCTCAGTTCCAGAGGGACACATTGCTGCTGGAGAGAGCCCAGCACAGAGCTACAGGGATGATGGAGGGAGGGGAGCATGTCCCTGCTGAGGAAAAGCTGAGGGAGCTGGGGCTCCTGAGCTGGGAGAAGAGGAGCCTGAGGGGTGACCCCATGGATGTTGATTGGTATGGGAAGGGCGGGTGTCAGGAGGACGGAGCCAGGCTCTGCTCACGGGCACCCAGTGACAGGACAAGGGGTGGCGGGTGTGAGCTGGAGCAGAGGAGGTTCCACATCGGTATGAGAAGGACCTTCTTCCCAGTGAGGTGCCAGAGCCCTGGCAGGGGCTGCCCAGGGGGGTTGTGGAGTCTCCTTCTCTGGAAACGTTTCAAACCCCCTGGCCATGTTCCTGTATGACCAGATCTAGAGGATCCTGCTAGGGCAGGGACATCGGACTGGATGATCTCTCGAGGTCCCTTCCCATTCCCCATTGTTCTTGGATTCTGTGAGTTTTGTTGGGCTGAGGATGCTATGAAACTTGATGTCTTTACTCATCTGTAAGTGGCCTCCCCAGGTGCCTAAGTCAGTGGGGAAGGAGAACCTACACACGGAGGGAGTGTGACGCTCTGTTGGCCAGTTGTAGAAGGAAGCCTGGGTGCCCCCAGGGTGCAGGTGCCTCAGAAGGGGACCGCAGGGTGTTCTGCTCTCCTTGGCAGTGCTTTCTGGCAGTGCCTACAGCTCAGCGTGCCGGCTCTCGCAGGACCTTCCTGGGCACCTCTCTCTTGCCCGTTCTGTGTGGGGACCTCTTGCACAGCCAGTCCACACTCCTACCGTCGTGTTCTGGCTGCCCCATCACACAGACCCTAAACACACCAAACCAGGCAGACTTGAAGCATTTCAGTCCCAGAGCAGTGGTCCCAACTGCAGATGCACCCACCTGGCACCTGCAGGGAGGCTGCTGCAGTGACCCGCAGGGACCCGCTCACTAGCGACGAGCTGAGCCGCGGCAGGGCAGCGAGGAGTGGAAACTGTGCGTGGCAGTGACTCGCGGATCCTAGCGCCAAGCGTAGGGGAATCGGCAGCCTCACATGTTCGCCAGGCTAAGACGCTGCCTCTGCCTCGCAGGCTCCTACAGGTGCGTCTTCATGTACAAGCAGCACCTGACGCTCCTGTACAGAGCCGAGGCAGCAGTAAGGGTCTCGCCCGTGCACATCACCGCGAGCGTCAGCAGCATCTCCATCACGTGCAACAGCCCCGAGGTGCAGGCCAACGGCCCTCTGCTCTCCTGCTGTGTCGACCGGCACTTGCCCTCGGTGACTGCTGACTGGAGAGTGAGCGGAGCAATCCCCATCACAGGTAACAGCGACAAAGGCTGCCGCTCACCCGCTCGGCTTGTTCGCTCCTCAGAGAGCCCCTCCTCACCGGCCATCCCAAAGGCCAGGTCCTCCCGTGGAGAGGAGCGACGATGGGAGAACAGCCCGGTGTAGGCTTCACCTGTACGTGTGTTGTGCCGGCACCAGTCACATCCTGGGCATCTCCGGGCACGGTTCAGAAAGTGATGCTCAGAACTCAGCCGTCCTGCATGGAAGCAGCTGCCAGGACCAGCTCTTCCCTGAGAACGTGCTTCTGCCTGTTTGGTTTGGAGAGCAGAGATGGTGCATCCGTCCGTGCTACTGTCCCCGGAGATAGCCCAGCGCAGAGCCACAGGGGTGATGGAGGGAGGGGAGCATCTCCCTGCTGAGGAGAGGCTGAGGGAGCTGGGGC
>JAOXOE010026554.1:0-21319 GCA_028565055.1 Phoeniculus purpureus
CCGATCTGCCTTTTTCCCTCCCCCCTCTCTTTTTGCGCTCCCGCAGATCGCGGTGCGAATTCTCCTTTTCGAGAAGAGAAAAAGCTGAAAGGAGAAAAAAGGAAAAAAAAGAAAGGACAAAAAGCAAACCTTGACGCCCCCCCCCAATCTCCAAAAGAAAAGCAGGAGGGTCTCGGACCCCGAGAATAAAGCCCAGAGTGGGGTGCCTGCTACCAGGGGCCGTGTTTTCCGCCCCTTTTTCTTTTTGAATTTTTTTTTCCTTTCTTTTCTTTGGCCTCCGAGCGGGGCTAAGCGGCAAACCAGCACCCCCAGCCACCCCGGGCCAGTTCCCGTCCCACAGCATCCCCCGTCGCCGCGATGCTGCTGCGGCTCCTGGTGCTGCTGGGCGCCTGCCCGGGTCTGTCGCGCTGCCTGGGCTCTTTCGTGCAGTGCGAGCCCTGCGATGGCAAAGCGCTGTCGCTGTGCCCGCCGCCGCCGCTGGGCTGCGAGCTGGTGAAGGAGCCGGGCTGCGGCTGCTGCCTCACCTGTGCCCTGCCCGCCGGGCAGCCCTGCGGCGTCTACACCGAGCGCTGCGCCCGCGGGCTGCGCTGCCTGCCCCGGCAGGGCGAGGAGAAGCCGCTGCACGCCCTGCTCCACGGCACTGCCGTCTGCCTCAGCGAGAAGAGCTACCGCGAGCAAGCCAAGGCCGGTGAGTGACAATCCCCACAGACAGACAAGCACCCACACCGCCTGCTCCACCGCGCCCCGTCCTTCCCCGGGGTTTTTCCACCTTGCCGGCTTTTTTTTTTCCTTCTACCCCACCACCTCCTCCCGGCTGCATTTTCCCGCTTGCCGGGTGCTCTGCTGTGCCACTCCGCTTGTTTTTCCGCCTTCTCGACTCCCTTTCCGTCTTTCCGCCTCTCTTTTCCATCTTTCCGCTTGCTTTTCTACTCCCTCCCACTGGCTGCTCTTCCTTGTGTGTGTGTCCCCCCCACCTCCCGCCCCGGCTGCTTTCCCGGCCTTCCGTCTGCTTTTCCGGCTTTCCAGGTGCTCTTCCATGCCCCTGCTTGTTTTTTCCGCCTTCCCGGCTACTTTTCCATCTTTACACCCGCTTTTCCATCTCCACCCTCTCCAGCTGCTCGTTCATTTCCCCCCTCCCCCGCTGTGTGCTTTTCTGCCTTCCCAGCTGCTCTTCCATTTCCCTCCAACCACCACCAGCTGCTTTTCCATCTTTCTGGCTACTTTTACATCTTTCTGCCAGATTTTTCTCTCTCACACACTCCGACCGCCTTTCTATTTCTCCAGCCATTTCCCTGTTACTTCCTCTCCTCACGGCAGCTTTTCCAAGACCCCAGTTACTTTTCTGTCTTTTCCAGCATCTCCACCACCACTTCCTCTGGCTGTTCTGCCATTCCCCCTATTGCATTTCCACTGCTCCAGCTACTTTTCCATCTTTCCAGCTGCTCTTACACTACCTATCCCACAGCTGCTTTACTATCTTTGCAATCTGCTTCCATCACTCCCCACTGCTTTTCCCACCCTTTCCATCTATGCCCTGGTCAAATCTCCTGATGCAGTCTCGCAGCCTTCCCACCCCTTCTATCATCACCCATTCCTAATGGAAATTGTTTCTTTCCCCACCTCCCAGTGTTCACAGCTGCAACCCAGTCCTCCTCCAGTTGCATCCTTTCCATCTTCCGTGCATCTCTGTCTTCACCCTCTCCCTGACCCCTTTCTATCACTGTATCCTCCACCTTGCTGTCGGGACCAAGCTGACCTCTGCAGCTTGAGGAACAGGGGAGGGCACAGAACCTCCTTACAACCATTTTCCCCATCCCAAAAGCTTTCAGCTGCTGCTGGATATGTTTCTTAGTCTCCCCCTTTCTCCTTGTGATTGCTGCATCCTACTCCTCCTGGCTGCCCACTGCTGGTCAGCTTGGTTGGATGATAGGTTTTATCCTAGAGAGGTGAAGAGAGCAGGTGCATTAGGGCCAGAGAAGCTGTGATGGCAAAAAAAAGCCCAGTGGTGTTACTAATAGTCATCGGGAATAGGTTAAAAGCTAGCACACAGGCTGGCGTGGTCTCACCAGTGCTGAGCCAAGCTTCTCTGGTGCTCTAATAACTCCCTTTTTGAGATTCTGTAGCTTGTGCAAAGACACTTTTCTAGTTCTCCAGCACATCTGTATTTCTGCCACACTGTGAAGAGGAGGATGTCTGCATGCCCAGGGGACTTAGGGAGCTACTGGCAAAAAAGAAACCCCACAAACAAGCCCCCAACTTTCTTTTTGGTCCATGAAAAAGTCGTTGGCTCGTTAGAAGCTTCTGCTTACACCCACACAACAGGAGTCCATTTCTCCTTTCTAGCACCTAATAAATCTCAATGTTTTTATTATTGTTCCCCTTCGCTGCTTGCAGGTAACAGTTGTGTTGCTATGCTCCATCCTTCAGAGGAAAACCAAATTCTGTGTATATAGCTTCCCCCTTCACTTAAATGGCAACAAATGTTCAAAATCCATTAAAATCAGCCAGAATCACCTAAGCTGAACTTGGTTTTCTGAAGGAGAGCTGGAATGGGTGAGGGTTAGGCAGCCTGCAAAGGGTGAGGCCAAGAGCTGGGTTCCTGCCACGGAACCCAGGAAGCCAGGCAATAATGCACTGGCAGTGCAGCTATGTGAAGTATCCCAGAGTGGAGCGTGTCATCCTGGTGTTTATTTACTCTGCGTGTGTGTGTGCGGCCAGAGGCAGGTGATGTGGTCGGGAAGGCAAAGCCGTAGAGCTGAAACCCTGCAGCAGCTGAGAGAGCCGGACTGATCCTTGCATGCATGGCGAAGGTGCCCCCAGCAGACCAAAGGCACCTAAAAATGTGTTGGTGCTTGACTCCCAGTGTAGATCTCCTCCCACTCCACCTGCCTTGTCCTTCCCAAGGAAAGTGGTCCTTCAGCAGGTGCCTTGTTTGAAAACTTTGGCCCTTGTAATATCGCTGTGTTTGGTTTTCTTTGGATGGAGAGCATCTGTTGAATGAACAGGGAGAGGGATAGGACAGAGATTGCAGGTTTGTGCATAAACCAGCCCCCTGGCACTGCCTGCACTTCCAGTGTGGACTCCCTGAGTGCCGCAGGGGCCTCTTTTCGATGGGTTTTCTTTGCAGCTGGGAGATGAGCCTGGAGCAGAAAGGTTGCTGCAAGAAGCCCTGGGAGACCAACAGGCTCCTTTCTGAGATTTGTACACTTGCAAAAAAGAAATAAAAAATAAACCAGAAATTCCTGAGCACGGGAGAAGGGGGGGGGAAATCTCTCTTGGCATTTGACTGGTGGCGTGTGAGAGCAAAGTATATTTTCATAGGCGTGTTTCTAAGCAACAGGGCAAGGAAAGAAATGAAGTTTGACTTGAACTTTCTAGCCTTTGCCAGTTTGGCCAGCAGTGCAGGGATTGTGCACTGGAGAAGCTGGCCTGGTCCTCCCATCTATCAATGACCAAAATTGGCCCTGAGCTGCAAACCACGGAGAAAGAATCAGCACTCTGCAAAATAAACTATGTGACAGCGGTGAGGACTAGATCAAACTGCATTTCCAGCTATTTCTGCTCTCGTGCTGGCTGGATTTAAAATCGCAGATGCTTTCCGGCTTATAGGATGCAGCAAGTGGTATTGCAAGAGCCCAAGCTGAGGAGGCAGAACTTGGCTTCCCTCTACACCAGATGTCTTGCCTGGGGACAAGTGCCTCAGTTTCCTCATCTGTGTAAGTTGGGCACACTGGTACTGAGACATGTTGAAGCTACTGGGCAGAACGTGCCACTGCTTTGCTGAGAAGTAGGAAACTAAGGCAAGCATGGGATTAAAGGGCTTTGGTAAGGCTTGTTTTAAGTAGAAGGATGTGTTTTAAGTAGAAGGTACTGATGGGATGGTCGCTGTAGTCCTTCCTGGCACAACAGCCAGACACCGTTCTTTACCAAAAGCCAAACATTATGGCTGTAATTGACTGTTCCTGGTAAAAAAACATGAACAAGCTTCATTTATGGCACAGGCTGCAGGATTCTGGTTTTTCTCTTGTTTTGTTTAGGTTTCCTTTGAAATACACCATGTCTTTCCATTTTTCTCCCCCATGCGTGAGCCAGAATTCCTCCTGCTGAGACAGCAAGGTCAGGCTGAGCGCCGGGGTGTGGAGGGCACAGATTGGAGCCTGCTGCCCTAAAAAGGCTTGTGGAAAAACAAAGGTTGTCAAATATTTCCTTCTCCTCTCTCATTCCTGCTCTCTTTCTAGAAAGCGAGCAAGACTTGGCACGTATCCTTATGAAACCAGGAGCCAACGATAACCAGGAGGGGAAAGGAGCGGGGGGGGTGCAGAATTAGCCCTAAGAAAATCATCTCTGCTGCGTCAGCTTGAAGTAGGTGGAGGAGGAGTGCTGCTGAGCCCAGATTTCCTGCTGCTCACTCGTGTTCGCTGCAGTTCTTTATCCTTCCCTGACATATTTCCCGCTCCCTGTTTCTTCTTCCTGCACTCTTCTGATCCCTGTTCAGGGATGGGAGGCTTCAAGGGAGGCCAGTGTGAATGTAGTAGGGCAGGTGGGCAGAGCCACACTGAGGTCTAGGGCAGGGGTCACGCAAGCAGGGTGCTTGGGACATGCCGACTTGCGAGCATGTGTCGCTCAGGGAGTGACCTGGCTGCTGCCAAGCACGGCAGGTCCTTTATGCCAAGCGGCTGCAGAGCTGTCAGGGCAAAAACTAGTAGCAACAGGCCTGCAAAGCCTCAGATCTGAAACAGGAAAATCTCCATTTTCCTTTTGATCTGAAGTTTCACCAGCAATAACAATATATTAAAAAAAAAAAAAGAGGGTGAAATCCATCAGGTGCCAGCAAGAGAGCTGGGATTCTGCGGTGTGTATGCACAGGGCAGGGAGGGATGGGGCGGTTCAAACAGGAAAGGAGTGGCCTTGGCTGGAAAGATTTTTCAGCAGCCTAGTTTCTAAGGAAGGAGGGAGAATATTAAGTAGTAGATACAAATGAAATTCCTGCCGGGTGCCAGTGGAGTTCACTGGAGAGAAGACATCGCTCTGTCTGTGCGTGCGTGCGTGCATGAGCGATAGAGCTGGGCTCTAGCTGCCACGCAGCACTGTCAGCCTGGACCTGCTCCAGGCGAGTGCAGGACGACCCTCTAGAGCCTTCACCGCTGCAGCAGAGAGCAGGGATTGGCCTTAAATGGGAGCCTCTGTAGGGCTGAGGGATGCTGAAGGAAGGCTGCACGCCTCTCCTGTCGATATTTAAGTACCAGCATCCTGTGCCCGGATGTCCATTACAGCTTTGGCACGTTGGTGCTGTGGGCACTGTGTGTGTGACTGGAAACGTTTGCATGACTGAGGAGTGAGGTGTCTGGTCAGGCTTGGAAGAGCGGGCTAAGAGAACTCGGGTATGTTTTGTGTCACTTTTGGGACAGCCCCTGGTTTCCTTTGGCACACATGTGTTCGAGCAGCCGGGGAGGAAGGAAGGAGAGGAGGAGAAGCAGTCAGCAGGCGCTGCTTGTGCAGAGCATGGTGCTCTGCTTCCTCCTAACGTCTGCTGGATCAAAAAGCATTGCAGACATAGGAGCAGCCACGAGAGCTTTTGTAGCAGTGGTGGTTCCCAATGTTCTTCACCCAAACTGGAAGGCCTGAGAGTAGTCTGGGAAGGGGAGCGGAGACTTCAGCTGCTCTGGAACTTGTTCTCCTCTCCTTAGTGGGGTGAGTCGCTGAGAACAATCGCAGCTCATAAATAAAAGGGCCCGTGGCACAGCAAGTCTTGCCTATTTATCTTTTTTTACCAAATATTCAGCAGTGCAAATTAAAAGTCAGACAAAAATCATAGCAGAATTTGGCTGGAACACACCTGCCCTCCACGTGGGCTGCAGAGCAGCAGGATAAATATGCACAGGGAAGATACGCGTATGAATACACACACAAGTACCTGTGTTCACACACCCACACATGCCTACACAAACATTTAATGTGTGCACACACACACACACACACACACAGCACTTTTGTCTCTGAGGGTAGGCTGGTTTCCAGGCAGCACACACAAACTTCTCTTAGGTGCAGTGGTTCTGCTTATGACTGGCACATCAGTATTTTACTGCAGAGATCAGATCTCAGCCTGCCCCAGCCTCCCACTGGGCGCAGAGAAATGAGGTGCAACAGGTGAGCATATTGAACAAGGAGGAGGCAAGGGAGGAGATAGAGGCAGGATGTTCCTCCCAGACACCTGTGTGGATCCAAACTTATCCCCTGTACTTGGAGGTGGTTTGCGTTGTCTGTATGGAATAAGCCTGCATTAGTTAAATACCCTGTGAGACAGCCCAGTGACAGTGCAGGTAGGTTATGCCTTGCGGAAGGCAGCCGGTGTGCCTGCCTTGTGCCAGGGCTAGATGACACCTGCAGGGAGCAGTGGTGCTTGTTGGCAAAGGTAGAGGAGAAAACACCAGGGGCACCGAGTGAACTGGAACCCTGCAAGCTTCTCTTCGCTCAGGCAGCAGCAACTGGCTTTGACAAAAATGGAAAGAAACCTCTGAATTTGGAGAAGATGGCACGTTTACCAAAATGTGGCAATCTGAGGGCAGGCAAAACAATCTCCAGTGCTGAGGAGGAGGAAGCAGCAGGACTTGAAGACACTGCACATACAGAGGTCAAAGATGATCCAAAGAGTTTGGCTTGAAGGACTCACTGTCAGTCACAGAATCACAGGACATCAGGGATTGGAAGGGACCTTGAAAGATCATCTAGTCCAATCCTCCCGCCACAGCAAGATCACCTAGATCAAGTTGCAGAGGAACACATCTAGGCAGGTTTTAAACATCTCCAGTGAAGGAGACACCACAACTCCCCTGGGCAGCCCATTCCAGTACTCTGTCACCCTCACCGTGAAGAAGTTCCTTCTCATATTCATGTGGAATCTCCTGTGTTCCAGCTCACACCCATTGCTCCTTGTCCTATCATTAGATGACGCTGAGCAGAGCCTGGCTTCAGCCTCCTGACACCCACCCTTCACATATTTATAAATATTAATGAGGTCACCCCTCAGTCTCCTCCAAGCTGAAGAGACCCAGCTCCCTCAGCCTTTCCTCATAAAGGAGATGTACCACTCCCTTCATCATCTTTGTGGCTCTGCACTGAACTCTCTCCAGCAATTCTGTGTCCCTCTTGACCTGGGGGGCCCAGAACTGGACATACTATTCCAGATGTGGTCTCACCAAGGCAGAGTAGAGGGAGAGGAGAACCTCTCTCAGTCTGCTAACCACCCCCATTCTGATCCACCCCAGGATCCCGTTGGCCTTCTTGGCCACAAGGTCCCGTTGCTTTCTCATGGTCATCTTGCTCTGTTGCTATGAGAACCACCTATACATTTTTAAGGCAAAAAGATATTATCAGTTTATCCTCAGTACAGGTGTAGCCAAAGCGCAAGGAGGCTCTGCTAGCAAGGATAAAAGGGAACTGCAGCCCACTTGCTGTGATTCTGCCAGTTGTCCATTTAGCAAGAGCCAGCCTCCATGCCAAGTCTTCCTGGGCTGGTGTGCAGGGCTGCACGTGGGTCACAGGGTGGGGTGGCAGCTCTGCCAGCACACCCAGACCACAGGGCTGCCCATTTGAGATCACTGGGTATGGGTCATGCTTGGTGCCTCTGCCCATCTGGAGAGGTCATGTTGCATCTGGTAATGAAGGACTAAAATTCTCCATCCTCTTACCACTCACTCCCATAGGTCATTTTCTGTTTCTTTAGCTATGTATCCAAGGCAGTGTTGGTTTTGAGGTGTCTGATGGTGGTGATCTGAGGGGACACAGAGCTCACAGTTAATCCCATCAGAAGCCAGCCTAATGTGTTTTCAGAAATGTTTGGACTCTCAGTGTTTTGATGTGGGCAAACTTACCATAAAGAAAGCAGTTTCTCAGCATATTTTGGTGGATCTCCAGCAGATGTCCTAGGACATCACTTCTCCTGTGATGCTTCCAGGACAAGTGTGAGAGGTGCCTGTAAGTCATGTCTTTTTACCATCAGCCACTGGCTGGGAGACCACACCTGCATTAAGCTCTGCTTGCAGGAAGGTCCAAGCCTCCGTGGCTCAAAGAGACTCTGGTAGTGCCTCGTTCACACAGAACATGGAAATGGGGTGTCAATACCCATCACAGCAAACCAGCACATCGTTCTCTATTAGCCTGGCAGAGCTTGGTCCTGCAAGATGTTGAGCACCTTTTTGCTAGGCCCAAATCATCACACCCTTTCATGTACCTAATCCCCTTCAAGGGAACCAGCTACCCCAGTCCTCAGTGGGTGGTGAGGCCAAAGCTAAAGACGCTGTTGGTTTCAGTAGGATTGGAAAGCTCTTAGCGGCTGCCTGCCTCAAGGGCGGTGATTGCAGTTTGGTTTGTTTGCTTGTTGGATGGACACTGCTGGCTCAGTGGTGGAGATGATTGTTATGTTGATGGAGATAGCTGGCCTGACTGCTGTTTAAGGGCAAGATAGCAATCCTGACAGATCCTTACAGAAATGGTCCCCTAGCTAAAAAAGAGAGGGAATGTGTCGTAAAGGTAACTTTAGAGGAAAAGTTGACCAATAGTCAAATTAGTTTTGCAGAAAACCAGTAGAAATACATTCGCTTTCCAAATTCAGATGGGATTCATCCTCAGAGCACAATTAACTCAAAAGACCCATTTATTATTCGTGCTTAAGAAATCAGACATTACACATCGGACTAATGATGAAAATCTATTAATTAAATACTCGATGTACAACTGCAGAACCTGACTTTCACTTTTTAATTTAAAGCAGATGCTGGAGAAGAAAAAAAGTTCTATTAGGGAGAGACTGCATGTCTTATGTGCAGCAGTCATTTATGGTGCTGCCCCAGCCACATGTATGTCTTAACACATCTTAATAATGTCTGAGCGCAGAGTGACGTGCAGCCGCTTTGTTCTCGCTTGCGAAGCCTGCTTTCCTGAAGAAACAGCAGAAATAGGTGAAATTTTACCACAGTATTTCATAACTATTTCTGTGTGCAGTTACTTGGTTTTGTAACAGCAGGGGTGGCCTCAGGTTTCAGGAAAATACACCAAAGGGCGGCAGAAATCGTTAATGTTCTAGAAAGGCTCCGGGCTTGCGGCAGACGGTGGTGAGTTGTATTTCTTGGCCTTTCAGACCCCAGAGTGGAGGTCTGCAGCCTTCACTCTGTCAGGGGACCCGTGACGTTTCTTTAACAGTGAAGAGCATCTTTGTGTGGTGTTGGACCGAAAGGGGTTGTTTGGTGTGTGCAGTGGTACGGCGCAGGGAGGGAAGCGGCTGGGACAGGCAGGAGTCATCCGTTAGGATCAAGCTTGGGCAAGTTTGTGCTTATTAATATTGTCAGAATGCGAACATCAAACTTCTGGTACTTTTTTGTGGTACTGCTTAGGTGGACTGAGAGACTAAAAATTGGCCAGACCTACTCCAGGCAAAGGCTTTCTGAGAGAAGGAGCCATTAAGAAAGTGGAAGGGAGGTCCTCAGGGCAGAGGTGGAAATCATGGTACTTGGAGCTTGTAGAAGTCAGGGTTGGATGGTACATGTGATGATGTGTCATCTGGTGCTGATACAGAGATGAGCAACGGATGATCTCACAGATCTTTTCCATCTGGTTTAAGGCAGAGCTGTGAAAGTCCGGCTGAAGGCCTAGAAATCAATCTGGACTAGGCTGGAGATTTCAATCACAGCTGCATGCCTGGAGTACTTGTGGTATTGGAGCAGTCCTCATCCAGCACCTGATACATGTGCCTCCACCTTTCTCCAGGGAAGGCAAAGGGATTGGCTTCCTTGGCTTCTCCAGTTACTGGCTGTGGTTGAGGCTGACCGTCCCTCAGTAACATGAGTGACTGATGGAGCTTGTGATGGAGACCACTGGCCTCTAGTGGGAGCAGCCTCTCCTAAATTCACTTCCAGTAGGCAAGTTGTTAAAAGCTTCTGCTTGGTAAAAAGCAGAATCAGATTCAAAATCCTGACTAAAAGACAAAAGGAGGCCAGACAGCTCACCACAAACTGTAGTGGCTACATATCTACATCCCCTTCTTTATGTAGAGGTTTCCCTTCATTGCACCTTGTTCTTAGAGCAAAGTGCTACGCTAGTCACAGTGACATCCCAGGTTTGGACGGCCACCAGCAACGCTGCTTGTGGTTATGGGTCTCTTCCTGAGGCGTTCTTAGCACCTGGCTCTGCTGTGACTTGTCACGTTTGGATTTCAGTGATCAGAACAGTATCAGCATCATGGCAGCGTCCTGCTTCATGTCCAGGTTTCTTGTCTGGTGCATAGTGACACCTACTTTCAGCTGAGCTTTGGAGACAGGCCCTGTGGCGGCCAAAGCTGTGTGCTCTTCTTCCATCCTTCTGTCTTACGTGGTAGTGACAGCTGATGGATGCTGCTGCGCTCTCTTCCAGACTGTCATACCTTCTTCATTCCTTAAGTCATAGTGAGAATTAATTGTTCAGGTTATTCCTTCTTACCTAGTGGTCACATTGACCAGTTCACACCCTTCTATTTTCATTCAAAAAGCATCTTAAAGCATGTTTGTTTTGTGGAAAGAGTAAACACAGTGAACCCCACAGAGAAGCTGCTGGTAAACAGCAACCTTCTTCCTTGAGTTTTCTTTCCTTGCTCTTTTCTACTTGTAGGTCCTTGGCAGCCTAGTGGGCTTTTTGCTGCTTTGATCACTGCCATTGGATTCTGCTGCGAGGATGGCTTTGTTGCAAAAGATGCAAGACTACAAATGACTGAATGATTTCATTCAAAGTGTGTCTTTGTCACTATGATACTGAAAGATGATTTGTTCAGATTTCACTTGGTCATTCTTCAGCTCTCAGCTTCTTCTGAAGTTTTGGCATGTGGAATGAGGAATATCCGTAGCTCCAAAGTTGTATGAATGAAGTATGTATTATCTTTCTACCTTCAGTGCATCACCAGCAAGAGCTTCTTCATGTAAATCTAATTCTGAACTACTTCCTTCTCCTCCACCTGCCAGTTCAGTTCCCTGGAAGATAACTTAGTACAGAAAACGCCAGCCTGATGCAAGCTGCTACCTAAAACCAGAGTACCTGCAGTTTTGTAAGACAGCGTACATCAGCATCGTTTAATTGTAATGGATGGATGTTTGTTCATCATCTTATTGGAGGGAGCACCTCTGAGCAGTTTCCCAACTCTTCCACTGGTTAGACATTTTGGGTTCTCTCTTGCACCAAAATGGGAACCCCAAGTTTCTTGCCATATTGCCTGTCCAGGACGAGCCCAGACCTTCACCTGAACTTGATGCATCCTGTGTATGTATTGAAGAAACAGCTAGCAATGTATAGGGAAGGGGCATAGTTCATAGAGCATCTCATGTGTAAACCTGTTTTTCTGCTTGCTGGGAAGAGTTGCTCCCAGAGAGTTTTACTTTGTGGCTGTAGCAAGGAAAGGAAGCTCAGGAAAGTATCATTTGAGAGACAGCACTGCAGATCCCTCCTTACAGTTTAGGTTCCCGTAGCCATACCTCTCCCATCTCTGTGGCACCTCCTGGCGCTGCAGGTAAGTGGTGCTGACCCAGAGATCAATGCCTGTAGATATGCCCTGTGCTTCCAAAGCAGACCGAAACATGAACTGCTTCCCTTGAGAGCTCCTTCCCCACATGCTGAGCTGGATTTTTCCCCCATCCAGCTTTGTATGAGGACACTGAGGTCATCAGAACAATGATCTCCCTTTCCCATGAATCCTGTGTGAACCTGGGGGCAACCCAGGCACCTGATATTCACGCTCTACAGGTGAGCCCTGGCTGATGCAGCAGAATCTGCATCCACAGGTTTCTGCTGAGGAGACAAACATCTCCTGAGAAAGAGCTGGTCTTCCAAGCTGGCTCAGCAAAGCCTAAACAGTAACTTAGAAAAGTATAGCACACTCCTCTGCTATTCATCCCCACTCTCCAGAACTCTTCAGGTATTCTCGAGCTGTTCCCAAGCTGGTCCTACTGGGCTTCATTATCTCCATAATGAAATGGAGATAAATTGAGTCATTCCTGCCCTCTGGTTGCTTTTTCCATTTCTTCTTTGAGCTTGGTCCCATTGATCCATATCCTTCTCTTTAATGGTGTCTCTGTGGGCCAAGAGAGTGAGGTCCCAGCAACTTTTATCGTGCTCTCATAGGGATTTTGGGCTCTGGAATAATATAGAGGTCTCTTCTGAAGACCTGTGTGGCTTTTGGGCCATGGACTGTTTGAACTCTGATCATATGTCTTTGGTAGGGGACTGGGCATGGTGGGGCAGAGTAGGTGTTTTTGTGGGTACTCAGCATGCTTTGACTGTTAAAGACTTCCTTCCACACTGCAGATCAAAAGTGATTTGCTGCCTACAGCAGCTATTGAGGTACCCAATTTCCAGTGAAAGAAATAGATTCTGGCTTTTCCTACCACTGCTGCTGTGCCTGTAAAACAGTTTGACGCTGCTGCCCGTAAAAGCCGCACCACAGGCTGCAAGGCAGCCAGTACTGAAGAGGTGTTGGGATATATCTTTCTTAACTTCAGACCTTTGCAAGCTTAAGTGAGACAATTTGAGTAACTGGAGAAGAGACTGGAGCCTCCAGAGATATGTTGTTCCACCCTAAAATTGGTGCCCAAGTCAAGTGATGGGTATGGTCACAATTTGGAGAGTGCAGCATGACTGCAATGACTTAGGCATGGAGTTGAGCCATCCAGCAAAGTCCCAACACCTCAGTGTCAGCAGATGAACGTTATTTAACACAGATCTATTGTAAAAGCCTGTTGCGTATTGCTGGGGCTTGGGGAAGGTGGGATGGCAGTCCAAGTAGGACTGCTGTTTTTGTGTCCTTCTCAGAGTGTCGTGTCTCCTCCCAGTCTTTCATCACTCATGAACACCACTCGCGTGCTTGCTCACAGTCCCCACTAGACCAGCCACACCAGCCTGCCGTTGAGTCCTCACCAGAGCACAAAAGTTCGTCGAAAGTCCAAGGCACATTGCAGCTGGCTCTCCGTCAGCCAACGCCCAGAACTAGCAGAGGGACTGACCGGAGCCTGCATCCTGGTCCCTGGCTGCTTCTCTTCTGGTGGGTGCCAGACGGCTTTGGGCTGGGCGGCTGCCTGAGATCACTGCCTGACTTCACCGGGGCGGTGGTCCACAGCAGTGACCCTGGCCCTAGGCACTGTGCCCAAGCCATCTCCACTGTGACAAGGGGCTGGGGGCTGTACACCAACTATCATGTGGGGGTTTGTGCCTGTGATGGGAACAGAAGCAAGCTGTTCTTCATCTGGGCAATGAAAGCTCCTTTCTATCTGGGCTGATTCTGGTGGCCTCGAGGGCGCTCAGGAATGCTTTTGCTCAAGTTGTGCTCTCTAGCTGCCAAAGGGCATAAGATGAGGTGAAGTGAGATGAGATGAGATGATGAGATGAGATGAGGTGAGATGGACTCCCCCTTACTCTGCAACCTTTCCCTGCCTGTGTGATCTCTTCCCTGCCTGCATGATCCCTTTCCTGCCTGCATTACATGGGAGCAGCTGCCCCTGTGTGCTGACTGGGAGGGAGGGAGGGAGGGTGGGATTTTTGTTTTCCCATCATGATGACAGGTGAAGGCCCAGGCTGAGGAGGAACTTGTCTGTCCTTCAGTGTTGAGCAGGCACCTCGCCTCCTCTGGAGTGGGAACAACTCAGGAGGGCAGCTAGGGGAAATGCACAATGAAGTTTGTTTATCAGTCAGAGGCCTGAGCACAGACCTTCCATATAAGACTCAATCCAGTGTGATTTACAAGTGCAAAAGCTGTTTTCAGGGACAGCACCAACCTTCCTCCTGTCCCAGCCACAGGGTAGGCTCTGGAAAAGTTCAAGGAAACTGCTTTGTTTCCCAGCAAGAACTAGTACCATAAAGGATGGAGGGGGAGGAAGGAGAAATGAGAGGATGCTGTCCCTTCGGCAGGTATAAGGAAGAAGACAAACATTGATTCCAGCAATCATTGCCTTTGCTTGCATGTGTGTGTAAAGTCCAGTAGTGAAAACGTAAGAAGCCAGCATGGGGCTGGGCAGATAATGGAGCTGCTATAGATAGGAGTCTACAGTTGTTTTTGCCAGGGAGCTGTTGTTATGGGTGCAGCTCAGAGGGAGTGTCTGGATCTGGCTCAGATTAGAGCTTGGGGGTCCCTCTCTCCTCCAGCCTCTCCCACAAAATGTTCCCTTCTCTGTTTCCAGTGTTGGCTGCTTAGGTGTCTGATCACCAGAATGTTGTCTCTCTGCGCCAAAAGAAAGCCAGGGTATCACAGATCACCTGGCTAGGTTTGGAAAATGCCACGTTTTTGTAAATGATGATGGGGCAGAAACTGGGGTCTTCCAAAGACAGCTGCCACGTGGCCCAAACTCACAAGGAACCTGCTGGAAAAGCAGGGGTGAGTGTGGGTTTTCATTACGTTCTGCAACTGAGGGTATTCCCTTCTTGGGAATACTGGGAGGTGGTTCTTTATCCTGGGGTAAGTCCTCCTCCAGAGAAAAGCAAGAGACATTATGCACAGTTCTGCTGTGCTGTTGAATGAGAGACCCTTGCTGCTCTTCAGGCAGCCTTGTTTCAGCCCTGGGCAGTAGTGTAAGGCTTCATTTCAACCTTGCAGTGAGCACCTCTGAATAGAGATGGCTGAGTTTTGGGGCAAAGGAGGAACAGGGAACTTCTCAAGATCTCCACCAGTGACATTTGCTGTCATGCCTGAGCTAGAGGTTTAACTGTTAAGGCTTTCTCCAACACCTTCCCAATTAAGGGGTTCTTATGCCAGTGATCATGCTGTAAATAATGATTATATTCATAGAGAAGGCTGTTTAGCAAAGTTATATGTGCTTGTTCTTCTTAGGGTGTTTGAACCCTTCTCTGGTGCTTGAACAGGACAGCAAGTTCTCTAGCAGTGGGCTGTGGATGAAATAAGCATGGACCATTAGCTGCTGTGGTCAATAGATACTTTTCCTACCTTCCTGCCAGAAACTGATGGAAATGTGTTATGAAAATTCAAGCCTCCTGGCCATTTGGAACGAGCTTCGTGCTCTCTCTGTAACATCAGCATGCAGGGAGGTGGTGTTCCCACACACCCCGCACCCACATGTGTACACGCACACACACCCTGTGGGGACCACACACATGTCCAAGATGTCTGGGGCACAGAAACACCCAGGCTGAGTTTTGGCCCAGGTGCAGGAAGGTGCACAGGCTGCTCTGGCTGATGTCTGTCAAGAGCAACAGGCACATGGACAGGAGCAATTTTCAGCTTCCCAGAAACTGTGTCTTGTATTTTGCTTCTCCTTGTCACTTCTGTAAGGGCAGTGTGAAGAGATTTACAGTGGCTCATGCTAAGGAACATCAACAACACAGACCTTCTGGCCAGACTTGTGTCAGAAGCATCTCTGGATGCTGCCCTTTCTTTCCTGGGTCCTCAATGGGATGGCTCTGAGTTCAATGTTCTGCCTTGGCTATAGGCTCAACATCCCTTTGACATAGTAGCTACAGCCTGAATATCACCTCCATGCTAGTCAGGCATGTCTTTGTTCTGTGTGGCCAGCGAGCCTAGAACCTCCACTGAGAGTTCACCTACTCCTGAGGAGTGGACAGAAGGGATGGAGACGTGAAAGCCACCCACCTTCTGCTTCCCACCATCCCCCAGCAGGGACACAGGGCTTTCAGGGCCATGCCTTGTGCCTACAGCTGAAATGCGGAGATGTAGCACACTCTGCCTCTGCAAACAGCCACCTGCCGGAAAACCAACTGCCAAGTTGGCAAGATGGATGGGATGGGTGTAGGCAGTAAGGGGTTGTGCAGCTGGCCAGATCCCGACAGTGAGGGAGGAGGAACTCCAGCCTCCTTCCCGAGTCCCAGACAGGCAAAATTAGGGCTCATTTGGGGAAACTGCCAGCATTTGCTCAGGAGCAGAGGTGCAGTGGTGCCAGTGCTGCCTGCCAGGAGTCAGCATGGGGTGGCATATGGAGGTTAACGGATTAGGTGGTGATTGAGGATGGGCAGGTGGGTGCAAGGGCTCTGGAGATGCTGACATGGATGTTTGTTACAGGCTGCAACGGCTGGTTGTGGGTTGATGGGGATGAGCCAGCCGGGAGGCGGAGGCTGCAGAGGGGCTGCCTGCCTGGGCTCTGCCTTTCCATCTCTCACTGGCATCCAACTGCCCAGAGCTTGTCAGGAGTTTGTATGTCAGAGACCTCTGACCTTCAGTTTGTCAAAATTGTTCTTGTTAGTATAAAATTAGGGAACAAAAAATTAGGGACTGCTTTGGCCTTGTTGCTAGAGGAAACCAGTCTATAAAAAACATCAGAGGACAGAGGAAAGGAATCCCTCCAAGGCTTCCAGGTTGTCACTGGGAAATACAGACTCAGACTACACACTACTGCAGCCATCCATTATCATATCTCTACTTGAGCAGGGATGCATGCATGCCAGGGAGGGCAAAGGGAGTTGGGTCCAGGTGCTTCCTCAGCCCTGCAGGAAGCACTGACTGGACCTGGGCTGAAAAGTGGGTAGCTTTCAGTACATACCAGCCCTCAGCTCCCTCTGCAGAGCAGTGGGCACCTATGTCTGTCATCTCCTCTTGCCAAAAGGGCTCCACATAGTTCCCAGCACCCAGCCCACTATGGCTGACTGGCAGCTTGCAGGAAGCTGATAGTCTGCAGAGCCTGAAGGTGCTGGCCATGTGAGCAGGGTGAGCTGCTGCAAACACCCATTGCACCATGAGTCCTGAAGACTGGACACCATGTGCTGTTTTTCTGACCAAATCCTCACTGCCTTGTTTCATTTGTTTGTTATTTTAGGTTTGCCCGGGGAGCTGTGCCTCCCCTATTTGTTATTGCAGAGGTAATGAGCTGTGCCCCTCTTGTGCGTGCAGGCAGAGTTGCCTGTGCTGCTGCAAATCCTTCCCTCAGCTTAATTACTATGGGGCAGCTCAGGGAGATGCCCTGGCTCTGCCATGTCTGGCCCTGACAGTCGGTGCCAGAGGGGATTCCTGGGACAGATTACAGTGTGTTTCATGGCTGTGGAAGAGCTTAGTCACTGCGGATGTCTCTGGTCTCCTTTCAGACCTCAGATTGCTGCGATGTCTTTGTGGCAAAGGATGCTCTTCGACTGCGTCTTGTGCAGTGTCTTGCTCTGAGGGACAAGATCATTCCAAATCTAATCAATTTCTTCCTTATTTGTTGTTTGTCAGGCCCTTATAATATATAAAGGACCCCCAACCTGTGCAGCAAGAACAAAACTCCAAATGTATTACAAGAGTCATGGGGCTAAATGGCAAGAGAAGGCCATCAGGGGACAGGTTTGAGTCCCCGGGATGGTGCATGGCGTTATTTACATTGCTGTGGGCAGTTAGGGGGCACTGAGTCTGGGATGGTCTTCTTGTTGAAAGAAGGAAAATAAGCTTTAATAAGTAAGTGGTCATGATAAAATTTGCCAAAGAAGAAGAGGAGACTAGTAGCCATGGCGAGCTTTTGGTGCCAGCAATCAGCCTGTTCCCTCAGCCACCTCCAAGGCCATGCAGCTGGGCGTGGGGGATAACAGACCAGCACTACCATCTGCCACTGAAGAGTATGTCATTCTGCCCTCACTGGACATGCCCCTGGCACCTCTGCCCAGGCTGGTGGGCAGAGCCATTTTATTAAACTGTATTTCCTTGGCTTGAAGGGTTGGACTGGATGATCGTTGAGGTCCCTTCCAGTCCACTGTACTGTGATACTGTGATACTCCTTCCTGGTGTGCATCTGGTCTCCACAGAGCAGCCCTTCTACAGCAAAACTCCTGTTTGTCTGGGGTGGGGACAGAGGATTATCTGTTTTCATTTTCATCCTGAGACTTTTCTTTTGTCCCATTAGTGATGCTGCTAGCAGAGGCAAAATTGATGCCTTGTTGTCTTCACCACAGGGTTTGCAGGAGGGAATGAATCAGGTTCAGTGGCACTGAAGTCGCAGGCAACACCATACAGGGGGAGTTTTCAGTCATTCTAGCGCCTTTTCCTTCCTCTGTGGTGATGCTCCCATGCTTGCCCACCCACCTAGCACAAATCTGACATTAGCATAGGGCTGCTGGCGACCAGGGACTGTGAGACTGCAAGCCTCAGGAGCCTAAAACTCTATTCAGATTTAGTCCAGAAATAACCCTTTTTCGCTCTGGTGGCTGCACTAAATGTCACAAGTCATCTAAGTTTAGACTGTCAGCAGCTCTCTCCTATATATAACCGTGCAGCGCCCCTGACTGCATCCCGCCAGCACGGGTCATGCTGGGGTGATATAGCGGGGGGTATGTACAAAGGTGACTGCGGTGCGCAGAGCCTAAACATGCTTCTCTTTTGACAGTGGTGCCATCACTAGCAGCTATAGTTGGGCAGCACGTCTTAGCACTGTTACCCCAGTCTTTGCCAGGTGCCAGCAGACAGGGGTTGGTTCGGTCCTGTGAACCTGGGGGTCTCAGACCTTGTCAGCAGCATCTTCAGCATCACCGACAAAGTGTCTGCCTAACCATTTAGTGACTTTGCTGTGTCATTAACCTTGACTTTGGAAACCTGGCTTTTGCTCTTGCTTCTACAAGGCAGGGTGGATCATGAATTTGTCACTTAATTCCCTTGTCGTGGCTAAAGAGGGCTCCTTTGCCACGTTTTGTGTGTCATTTGGTCCTTTCTGAGTGCGGGATAATCCTCCCACCAGTCCTCCAGTGACATACTGCAAATGATGGTGGCCTTGTGTATAGCAACCAGTCCTGACCCCGCATCCTTCATGCCTTCAAACACCTTCCTGTCACATGAAAGCCATACCAGTTCCCACACAGTGGGATAAAGCCAGGACTGTAGGCAGCAGCTGAGAAAGGGGTTTCTTTGGTCATTTGTTCATCTTGCCTGGCGCAAAGAAGTCCTCTGAGGCTGGGCAGGAGACTCACCATGCAAAAGCAAGAGCCAGCCAGCCCATGGAGACCTGATGATTTGTTATCCCTTGCCTTCCAGAACGGGAGTCCCGAGAGCATGAGGAACCGACCACGTCGGAGATGACAGAGGAGACTTACCCACCCAAGGCTTACCGGCCCAAGCATGGGCGCCTCTCCGAGCTCAAGGCTGAGGCCCTGAAGAAGGACCGCCGGAAGAAGCTGACCCTGGCCAAGTTCGTGGGCATGGCAGAGAACACGGCACACCCCCGCGTCGTGATCCCTGAGCTCCGGCAAGAGTTTGAGCTGGTGGGTGTCTTTGCCTTCCCTCCACAGGGCCCCTGCAGGCAGGGGGTTTTTGGAGGTCTTTGCTCCCCTGGGGAGTAGGTGCCAGTGGAGTGGGACAGGGGACCTGGAGGTATTTGCAGCTGGAAGCTTGTTGCAGGGTGCTCCCCTTCTCACACTCTGTCTGCTTCCTGCTGACAGGGCCCCTGCCGTAGGCACATGGAGGCATCCCTACAGGAGCTCAAGAGCAGTCAGCGAATGGTTCCCCGTGCTGTCCACCTCCCCAACTGTGACCGAAAAGGCTTCTACAAGAGAAAGCAGGTAAGGAAAAGCCCCATAGGGGGATGCTTCCCACCCGGGGAGCCTCCACTGCCCTGGGTGGGTAGGATAGGGGTTTTTCCTTTACTGCACTTAAAGGAGGTTGCTGTGAGCATCTCCAGGTACCATTGGTGCTGCAGGGCCTTGCTGATAGCTGTCAAGTGCCATCTGGCCTGTGACAAGCATCTCAAAAGAGTGGGGTGGGAGGAGAAAAAGTTTGAGCGCTCTGCACTTAGGTAGAAGCAGGGATGGAGACGTGCTGAGAGCAGGAGCTTGTTCCTACCCTGGGGATCGCATTGCTGCGGTGAAAGGGGCAAAGTGCAGGACTGATCCAAATCCCCAGCAGCTGGTGGCCATCTCTTGATTTCTGTCCTTGGGTGTCTCCCCAGTGCAAGCCCTCCCGAGGACGGAAGCGTGGGTTGTGTTGGTGTGTGGACAAATACGGCATGAAGCTGCCAGGAACAGACTACCTGAGTGGAGACCTGCAGTGCCACGCATTTGACAGCAGCAACGTGGAGTGAAGTTGCGTCCCCTCCCTCTGCCCCATCACTACCTACCCAGGCTCCCTTCCACCCTTCCCTCCGCACCTCCCTGTGCCCCGGGACTCCGATTCCTTTCATCTCATGTAAGAAGAAAAAAGAAAGGAAAAGAAAAAAAGAAAGGAAGGAAAAGAAAATAGAAAAAGCAAAAGACAGAAAGAAGAAAGGAAAAGGAAAAATAAAAGCAAAGGAAAAAACCAAAGAAGAAAAAAGGAAAAGAAAAGAAAAGAAAAGAAAAGAAAAGAAAAGAAAAGAAAAGAAAAGAAAAGAAAAGAAAAGAAAAGAAAAGAGAAAAAGAAAAGGAGAAAAACAAACCCTGAAGAAACTGAGGACTCGGAATCTGCAGCAGCCTCTTGACAACAAGGACTCAGCAAGGAAAGGACAGAGCCAGAGACAAATCAGCCACAGCTGATCCACCATCCCGTGCCTCCCTGCACCTCTCCCCAGGGCTGCCCACGCCCTCCTGCCATGAGCAGAGGCCACCCTGTCATAGGACGCTCTCTAAGCTGGTGATTTTCCAGTACAAGTTTTGGGCAGGTTCTCTTTTTTGGGGTGGGGATTGTTAGCTAGTTGTTTCCTAAAGGGTTTTAAGAGGAAAACCTTGTGGCCATCAGCATCCTCCTTCCCTACTGCAGTCCTCTGGTGTCTCCTCCCCACATCACTGGGACTGGCTCAGGTTGATTTGATTTCAGTCTCAAATGACTACCCCGGATCCAGGCATATTTCAACACGTCAGGAGGAGGAGTGGGACTTCTGACCTTGTGTCTGGAGATGAGCCGGGCTGGGGGAAACACAGCTCTAGCAATGGCATGACTACTCCCCCCACAATATTCATGGATTTCAAAAAGAAATGATCAGAAAAGGAGAGATACCTTTCTCCATCCAGTTCCTCTTGAGCAGGAGGTTAGAAATCTTTGTGGACAAGCATCAATCCAAGTGTGGAAGTGTTTGTCACCTGCGTGCATGTGTACAAGCATGTGTGAGCACAGACGTGGCTTTTCCTCCTTGAAACACTTTGCCTTGAACCCTGCAATTTGGAGGTCTTGCCTGTAAGCAGCAGGGGAGATGCTGCCCCCCCACTAAACAAGTAATAACCACCTGTTGGACTAGAGCACGAGAGCAAAGTTCTGAAGGATTGTCAGTGCGTGTGGGATCAGAGCCTTGTCAACATCAAGGGCTGCAGCTGAGCTGACACACACACACACACCCCCCCCAACCCCCCCACCCCGATACTCCATCGCTGTCCAGACTGAAGCATCTGTGTGAGGACAGAGGGGATCAGGGCCAAAACTCTTCAC
>JAOXOE010026555.1:0-21314 GCA_028565055.1 Phoeniculus purpureus
ATCAATATGAGAAGGAACTTCTTCACAGTGAGGGTGACAGAGCACTGGAACAGGCTGCCCAGGGAGGTTGTGGAGTCATCTTCTCTGGAGATGTTTAAACCCACCTGTATATGATCCTTTGCGACTTGGTCTAGGTGATCCTGCTGCAGCGGGGGCATTGGACTAGATGATCTTTCATGGTCCCTTCCAACCCCTAACGTTCTGTGATTCTGTGAAATACTGTCCAGCAGTGAGCAGAGGGTACTATCACGGTGTCATCCAGGTACATCCCCGTTGTCCTTGGATCCAGCAGTGCTGCAGAAGCTAGTCTGTTCAGCAGTGGAAGTACCTTCTTGGAGGTTTTTAATAGGAATAACACACTTTATTTCTAGCTTCTTCTCTGTAGAGGAAACCCTTGACTTGGACCGTAATGTACTCGAAGGGTTCCAAGAACAGAAGCAGAATAAAGCGCTTGTTGCTGACTGCCGTGATTGGTGTGGTTTTAACCACGCTCAGAGCTGGGAGAAGGGGCAGAGGTTGTAATATTTAGGTCTGGTGACACAGTAGCACAAGAGATTTCAGTTTCTAGAAGATGCATGTCAGGAGGCAAGGGTTTGTGAGAATGTTCCCCTCCTAGCCGGGGATATTCGCATGTACTTTGTTTTTGAAGTGGCTGCTGATGGCATTTTTGGTTGGAAGGAGAAGGAAGGTTTATTAGAACCATGCAGCTTCCTGCAAACGCTTGCTTTTTATTTTTTAGGGGAAAAAAAATGTCCTTTCAACACTTCAGTGTTGCCACATTTTTCACCAGATCATGATACTGCAAAACTCTCACAGTTTTAATTATATTCAAGTGGGAGAGACTAAGCACTTGGTAAGTTACGGTCTTTGCAGGCTGCTGCTGGAACACATTATGCTGGTAACCAGTAGTCCTTGCTTACTGGGAAGATCACCAGGCAGCAGCTGTGGGCCCAACTGTTTCTCATTAAAACTGTTGGATGACTCCTGTTGCAGCAGGTTTGAATCAGTATGTTGAAAGATGCGTCCTCACCCTGCTGTCTTCACGAGCGTGTGAGAGAAGTCACAGGTCCTGAGATGATAGAGTCACAGAATCGTTCAGGTTGGGAAAGACCCTTGAGATCATCAAGTCCAAGCAGTAATCCTGCTCTCCCAAGGTCACCACCAGACCAGATCTCGGAGCACCACATCTAAACAACCTTTAAGCACATCCCAGGATGGGGACTCCATCCTCTCCCTGGGCAGCCTGTTCCAAGGCCTGACCACTCTTTCTGTAAAAGAATTTTTCCTGATGTCCAGCCTAAACCTCCCCTGGTGCAGCCTGAGGCTGTTCCCTCTTGTTGTGTCGCTAGTTACCTGTGAGAAGAGACCAGCGCCCACCTCTCTGCAGTGTCCCTGTAGGTAGTCGTGGAGGGCAATAAGGACTCCCTTTAAGCCTCTTCTTCCTCAGGACAAACATTCTCAGCTCTCTCATCAGACTTGTTGTCTAGGCCCTTCACCAGCTTCGTTGCCCTTCTCTGCTCCTGCTCCAGCACCTCAGTGTCCTCCTTGAATTGAGGTGCCCAAAACTGAACCCAGTACTCAAGGTGAGGCCTCCCCAGTGCCGAGTACAGGGGGACAATCACCACGTCTCTACTCTGATGATGAGATCCTCTAAACACTCTGTTCACAAGCCAGGTGACTGTTGGCCTTGGAGATGTTCTCAACGTGCGCTTTCTGTATTGCTTCACCCTGGCGATGGGTTGAGCCTGCCCAAGGCTGCTAAATGCACCGACTCTTCCACTGGGGCAGAGACATCTCAGCAGCAGCTTCACATCCTTGCGGCTGCAAAGTGACGGCTTTTCAGGTCCAACGGCCACGTGTGCCCTGTGTGTGTCACGGGAAGGGCCTTGGGGAGCAGGGATGCTGCTGTGCAACACCCAGAGGCAGTTTCAGCCTCTGCTGGAGGGTGCCCTGTTCCAGCCAAGCTGTGTAGCTCTTGTGCCGCGATTGGGTCTGATAATAGACTGGAAGGCAGCCAGGGTGAGACGGAACTTGGAGGGATGATGAGTTGGTGCACTGGTGGTATTTGCTGTGTCTTAGCGCATGGCAGCCAGTGTTCAACAGCGTAGGGGTGTCCTATTGTGGAGAGAAAGGTACTTGTTAATGGTATCCCAACAATTCTTCCTGAAGAACTGAGTGGAAGGTGCCACGTGATAGAGCGCTGAGCTACGAGGCTGGTGGGGAGGTATTTAAAAATACTGTAACGATCAAACAGGATCCTTTTCTCTCCACAGCTACACAAAACTTAAGCTGCAGGTGACTCCAGAAGGGCGCATTCCTCTGAAGAAGTAAGTTCCTCACCGTGCAGTCTCTTCTAGTTTATGACTGGGGATGTACGTTTAGGGTGAACATGTCAGCCCTACGTAATAGTTTTATCATCTGTTATAGTTTTGTCGTCTGCTTGTAAGACACACTTTGTGCAGGAAAGGGTGACCGTGATACTCACGATGTCTCTGTTTGAATACTCTTTGGGCGTAGGTTGCCCCTGTGATCTTGAGCAAGAAGACGTTTGGCTCCTCAGCCCTTGTCCATTCCACGTGTCTAAGGTTACAAAAAAGTAAAAAAAACCCCAAACCCCTTTAATATAAAATATACAGTGGGTAAAAATATACAGAAACTGAAAAATAAACATGACCTCAGAGACACCTTACGAGGAGAAATGTCTTCACATTGCATGTTGCTGGGATAGTGTGAAAAGAGCAGTGGTGACTTCCTCCAGTAACTATCGGTTCTAATTACAGTATGGTAGAGGCTGCTGTGGTAGGGTAGAGCTAAGCCTTTGTGGGCACCATTAAACTCCCTTGTGTGGCCAAGAAGCCAGCACATGGGAAGGAACAACTGAAGACAACATGGGGTGGGAAGTTGTGTTCAGTCATGAAGCCACATGGGTTGTCAAGGCATGGGAAGGAACAACTGAAGACAACACGGGGTGGGAAGTTGTGTTCAGTCATGAAGCCACATGGGTTGTCAAGGCATGTCTTCAAGCCTCTCTTGTCTTTAATTTGCAGCATATACCGCTTGTTTTCCGCTGACAGAAAACGGGTAGAGACTGCGTTAGAAGCTTGTAATCTTCCGTCTTCCAGGGTAAGTATCTGGATTCATTGCTGGCCTTTACAAAGCAGCGCTCGTGTTGGGCAATGTTTACTCTCTGTTGAGACAGGGATGCTCAGGCTTTGTGGTTGGGTACTTCCTCCTTTCTTTCCCACACAGAAGGTCCTGGTAACCATCAGAGTACCTTTGATTTCAAATTGTGTAGAGACCGCAAGTGCCTGAAGGAATTGCGAATGGGTTAAAGGGAAAAACAAGGTTGTGTGACCTGTCTCCTGTGAGAGTATCGTAAGTGTTGGTGGCTGTCGCACCGTTCTCCAGGCGTGACTTCAGAGCAGTGTTAGCTCAAGGTTTAGCTAACGGTGCAGTCTGTTTCCTCCTCACCAAGAAAAAGCAATTAAAAGATCTATAACTTGACAATTTAAACTCAGTGTCGCTTCTCTAAAGGGTACGTGGGGTAAATGTCGAAGTACCACGGTGTCCAACCTGCTGATGCTGTGGGGCTGCAGCCACAGCTAATCCAGGAGTTCCTCTGAGCTCAAAGCATTTGTAGGATGGTAACTCGGTAACTCACCCCCTGGAAGTTTTTTTCGAAGGGAAATAAGTTTGAGCAGGTGACTGCAGTTAGTGCCAGCATTAAAATGTTGTTAGTCTTTCCTCCAAAAAGCTTTTGCAGGTTAATTCCTAGTTTGGAGGTCCAAGAGCTGGGTCAGAACCAGCCCTGCATCTCCCGATCCTGTGCTCTTGTTGAAATCTTGCTCAATGTTTGCTTCACCAGTGGTTTCACAGAGCACATTTCTACAGCTCCTAAAGAGCAGTGGAGCGAAACCTCAGATACCTTCTACCAATGAGACCTTCCCTCACAGGTTTGAGACCTTAATTCCATTAAGGATTCTTCGTGTTTGCAGAGGAGGTTGTAATGTTTTCATCTAAAGTGAGCTGGTGAGGCTAGAATTGAAAGACTAATTTTAAATATGGGGATCGTTAGTGTTTGTACTTAAGAAGTAATACAGATTTATTAATATTTTATTAACACTGAGTGATTCTGTTTGTTATTAAATTATTTATTTGAACTGTTAGCAAGAAGGATAAGATGCACTGACAATCCATGAAGCACTGCTGTTTAAATCAGTTTACTACACCTCTCTGAAAAGTAAATATACGAATGTCACTGGAGTCCTTAAGAGGAACCACAACCTTCTTCTGCTACTTATTTAACTAGAGCTCGTTCTACATACATATTGCCAGATGCTCGTTGCTGGGATACCAACTTGAAAATTATTCCTAGCGTAAAGTAAGTCCTTTTTTCCCTTGGGACAAAGCAGAAACACACTTTGTGCAGCAAAGAAAATGGTGTTGATCATCTTTGAAGAAAATGTTCTATAAGCTAAGGGGCTAAGAGGCACAAAACTCTGAAATCTCATAGAGGTAATGAAGAAGGAGAGGCATGACTTCTTGGGTGTTTTGAAGTCATGCCTTGTGAAGACCTCTCTAAAGATTTTCTCCCCAAGACCTCTCATTGGGGTCCAGGAAGATACTGTACCCATTGGCCATGAGTTTAATGTAATGTTTTGCTGCACCCCAGAGAACCTGTGAGTGACCCTAAAACACAAGAAATTCACAGTCATGGAATCATTCAGGTTGGATCATCAAGTCAAGTCATCCACCCTGCTCCTCTCTACCACGTTCACCGCTAACCACATCGCTAAGCACCACAATCCCACAGTCATGGCATACCAAGTCTGCATCTGTCACTGTCTTGGTTCATAGCTAGAATGTTGAGACAGTCTTTCGTCTGTCTTAGGCAGAACATGGGGCGGCATCGGCTGTGCTGCCAGGATACGGTACCACTGCCTGGACGTGTCTGTGACAGGACAAATTCCAGTGCCCGCAAGCCCCGCTCTTTAGCAGATTGCCTGTGTATGTGTTCTCGCCAGAAGACCTCACAGCACAGGGCACAGGCACTGCAGTTAGTGTGCGATTGCCTTTATCCTGCTCTAGAAGAGGAGCACTAGGAAGACTCCCCAGAATGCTGAAAATAACCACTTCCATCTTTGGGAATCTTAAGGGATGGATTCTCTGCAGCGCTGAGCACTCCAGCCCTGATTTGTCCAAAGAGCTGAGCGTGACTGCGGTGAGATGACCCGTGGACCTCAAACCAAGCACGTTTTCTAAGCAGGGTTTTATTTACTTGTGTGTTATTGGGCTGGACCTGGTGTGTGTAGAGTCTTGCAGGATCAAGCCCTGTGTGATCTGATTTTCAGCAGCTTTCATTGTCACAGAATCATTGAGGCTGGAAAAGACCTTTAAGATCACCAAGTCCAGCCCATGACCTAACATTACTGCAACGTAGACCATGGCACTACCTGCTGTGTCCACTTTTCTTCAATGTCTTCAGGGATGGGGACTCCACCACCTCTCCGGCAGTCCATTCCAGTGTCTGGTCACCCTTTCCATGAGGAAGTGCTTCCTAACATCCAATTTAAACCTCCCCTGGCACAGCTTCAGGCCCTCCCCTCTTGCCCTATCACTAGTTGCCTGGGGGAACAGCCCAAACCCCACCTGTCTACAACTTCCCTTCAAGTGGTTATAGAGAGTTATAAGGTCACCCACTGAGTCGCCTCTTCTCCAGGCTAAACACCCCCAGCTCCCTTAGCCTCTCTTTATAAGACTTTCCCTCTAGTCCCTTACCCAGCCTCATTGTTCTCTTCTGGAGCTGATGTGGCACCTCAATATCTTTCTTGAAGTGAGTGGCCCAGAACCGCGCACGAGTCCTGCACGTCCAGCACACGTCTGAAAGCAGAGGAACCTAGACATGAAGTTTTAAAACATCCCACTGATTTTTTTGTGGGTTTTTTGAATTTGGCATCCGATTCCCCTGTGATTTGTTGGGTTGGTTTTTCATTCTTGGCTACTTTTGGTGAACGGGAGTGCTTTTTGTTGTTGTTGGGGGCTTTTTGATTAGTTGTTGTTGTTGTAGTTTTAGACAAAGGTACCCTAAGTAGAATTTGAAAAGCTCCCTTTCCACGGCCTGTTTGGCTGTGAGGACTGGTTTCTGCTGTCCAGTTAGGGCAGAAGTTCACAGTGGAGCACCAGCAAACTTGACCGTTGGAATACAACAAGCAGCTCTTGAGTCTTGGCGGTGCAGGTAACCTGAATGAACTGCTGCGCCGCCAAAGATTTAACAGAGTGGATGTGGATGTTATAAAAGCGGGCAGGTTATGCGACAAATCATAAACCAACAGTGCTTGAAATTAGTAGAGAGTCTTAACCACAGATTTGCACGTCAGCGTTCCGCGAAGCTGGGAGTGACGGATGCTCTCATGTGGTACAGAAAGTTTGAGACACGTTCATTGGTCTCAAAAAAGACTGGAGCGCATAAGGTGTGTGGGTGGTTCCACTGCAATGTGGATGGCTCAGACCACACTGATGAAAAGGGCAGCAGATTTTAATCCCTTTTGACAGGCAGGCTCTTGGAGTCCATGTATAGTTAGAATCATTAAGGTTGGAAGAGACCTCCAAGATCATCAAGTGCAACCGTCAGCCCAACACCACCATGCCCACATCATCAGGCTTTTTTGAACACCTCCAGGAGTGCCAACTCCACCATCAACCTGGGCAGCCTGTTCTGATGCTTGAGTTGTTTGAGGTTGTGCCTGGGACATCAAGGCTTTCTTCTCCCGTCTAGATATTCGTGGTTTGTAGCCCATCTGCTCGTTGCTGTTAGGAAATAATTAATTACTGAAAGATTCTGTACTTGTGCCTGGAGATTGTGTTGGTTTTCCTCTTTGCAGAGAAGCGTTTGGAAGCTTAGGTGGCCTGGTTTAGATTGTCTTGTCACCTGTAAAAAGAGTCAGGGGTCGCCCACCACAGGAGGTGTGTTTTCTTGACTGCAGGCAGGTAGTTGGAAGAGACCTGTATTTTGTAGTCTTGAGCACTTTCAAAATCCCTGTAAAGGAAAACATAGATCAGTGGGAGACTGTAAGTCTGTGGTAACTACATACTCAGAGTGTTCATAATGTCCTTAGGAAAAGTGCTGGCTGAGGTGAATAGGTTACAGGTAGAGGGAACAGAGGAGAGTGTGATAGCAGCTCTAACAAGAAAATGCCTTTAGGAAAATACGAGTACTAGCAGCCCCAGTCCCACCGCGGCTGAAACGCATCAGAGCGTGACGGTCGCAGTTTCGCACGAAGTTCAGTGTCTCTGAGAGCTGTGGAGCTGAAAGGAGCTATTTGTGTCCTCCAGTGTCAGGTTTCCAACTCCTCCATCCACCCTTGTGTGGGAAGTGCCATAGGTGAGTTACCTGGCTCAGCAAGCTGAGTCTGCGATAGAGTACACAGCGCTGGTTTGGACAGGTAGGTTTTGAACCAGTGCACCCTGCGGCCGCTGCAGAGCCTGCCAGAGAAAAAGGGGAAGGCACTGGGAGTCTCTGCACGTTTCAGTCGTTCATTTATTTATTTATTTATTCCAACCTAAAGCAGAAAATACAGGGGAAGTTTTCTTCCACCTAACAAAGGCTTGAATCAGTGTTTCCAGTTCCCTTGGCAACAGCATTGAACAGGCAGATTAAATAGAAGCGATTATTTCCTCCATCAGCAGCTTGACCAGGCTCAGCAGCATTAAAAGCAAACAGCTCTGTGTCCAAGTCGCTGTCATCCTTCTCCGCTCCGTTAGATTTGGGCATTTTAGTCGTGGAGAGCGTCACACAAGCCTGTGGTGCTCCTGTGGATGATGTTACTGCTTTAGATAAAGACAGCTTGCATGGAAGAAACTCAGTAATTGGAATGTTCAGGATCTGCATTGCAAGTTTGTTGTGTTTTTGGTCTTTCTTTTTCCTTTACAAGGTTTCCCCTGCACAAAATACCAGTTGCTGGGTCACTTCCCTTTCCCGGTGTGCTGGTGAAAAGGCAGAAGTCAATCAGCACGCTGTTACTCTCCGGTGCTGAAAAAGAGCTTTGCCCCTTGCTTGGGCTCTTCCTCTCTTCCCCAACCAGCTGAAGCAGCAGCCCCCTGCTGTCTTCTGCAGAAGTCTGGGATTGGGAGGCGGGGAGGGCTCTTTACCTTCATGGGAAGGGTTGTTCCTCTTACCCGGTCTAGTCGTTCCTTCCAGTTACAAATATTCTAGTCTTCTAAAGAGAAGCCAGCAGGTAGAAAGGAGGTGATGAGAGGGGCAGCTAGATTAACTATAAATTGTTGTCAGTGTCAGAAAATACAAGGAGAAACACCTGCTGGTGTGTTCCGGCGTTCAGTTGCCAACTGCACGGCCGTGTGTTCGTGTGCGGAAAGCTGTGCTGCCTGGTACCTGGAGTCGCGGTACCTTCAGGAAGGAATGAGAACGAGCGTGTCGTAATGACTGGGTGACCCAGTTTATTCTCCAGTCCTTTGAAGTATTTGGAAGGATGAGAGACGTCCTCTGTAACGTTGCCGCCTTGCTCCAGGCTCCACACCGCTGGCCAGCTGCCCAGCCAGAAGTGAGCTCGTAGGCTTTGTCAGGGATGCCGTGTCAATGTGTGCTGTAGATAAAGGTGTACATAGGGAGGTGGCCTTTCTTGCTGCTTCACAGGTCCTCAGAGAAAGAGGTAACTGTGCTGTATGGACGTTAAGATGATCGATGCATTGGTATTTCTGGGTTTTCTAGTTGCTCTTTAAGCTGCTCTTATTATTCAGGGGCATTTATTATTCTGCAGAGCCTGGGCTCCTCTAGGTTGCAGGAAGGAAATGAGAAGAAGCAGAGTAGTGAGTGATCTGTTTACAAAGAGTGTATAAAAGGGCTGATTATTCTTTCACTGTTGTTCTACCCATTTCACAGAATGATTCGATCCCTCAAGACGACTTCACTCCAGAAGTGTATAGAGTGTTCTTAAGCAACCTCTGCCCTCGACCTGAGATCGACCACATCTTTTCTGAGTTGTAAGAAAAGACATTTATTTATTTATTTATTTCTCTGTTCCTTTATTTACCCCTTTCACTGATTTTTCTGGACTGAGGATGGCAAAGTGGGTTATTTAGAATACAGTCCTAAAATGATTAAGGTTGGAAGGGTCCTCCAAGGTCATCCAGTTGCCAATCTCATACCATCAAGCCCACTAGACTGTGTTTCCAAGTGCCACACCTGTTTGTGTTTTGAACACCTCCAGGGGTGGTGGCTCCACCACCTCCCTGGGCAGCCTGTTTGAATTCCTGGGCACTCTTTCAGTGAGGAAATTTTTCCTGATGTCCAATCTAAACCTCCTCTGGCACAACTTGAGGCCATTTCCTCTCATCCTGTTGCTAATGACGTGGGAAAAGAGACTGACCCCCACCTCTCTACAACCTCCTTTCAGGTAATTATAAAGGATGACAGTAATGTCTCCACTCAGCCTTCTTTCCTCAAGGCTAAACAACCTCATTTTTCTCAGCCAATTCTCATAGGACCTGCCCCCCAGGCCCTTCAGTGTCGTTGTGGCTCTTCTTTGGACCCACTCCAGCACCTCAATGTCTTTCTAGTATTGAGGTGCCCAAAAATTGGACACCAGTACTCAAGGTGAGGCGTCAGCAGTGCCAAGTACAGGGGCACAATCACTTCTGTAGTCCTGCTGACCACACAATTTCTGATGCAGGCCAGGTTGCTGTTGGCCCTCTTGGCCACCTGGGCACACTGCTGGCTCATTTTCAGCAACTGTCCATCAGCAGCCCCAGGTCCTTTTCCATCCAGCAGTTCTCCAGGCACTTTTCCCCAAGTCTGTAACATTGCAGGGGTTAGTTGTGATCGTGAAGCTTTTCCTGTGAAGCGGGGCTGCTGTTTGACGTTGCATCAAGAATTTCTTCTCTCCCAAACTTTGCCTCCATTTCCAATGGCAGGAGTGTTAAAGTAACTTGCTGCTGGAGGAGCAGAACTGCTGGATCTCTGTTTTCTCTACGTTTGGGCTTTCGTGAAAGTGATGGAAGAAGATGAATAAGCAGTAAGAGCATACAATAGACATAAGGCTGTGTATAAACACCCCCAAAAGTTTAATTAGGACAAATGGGGTGACTTTTAGGGTTTGTGTGTTATTAATTCACACCGTGAAACTAAGTTAGCGGCCAGCTACCACCGATTTCCTACATTCCGTTTCCAGCTACATAACTCGCGTTACTTCTACCTTTTGCAGGAAGTCCTTCACCGTGAGAGTGGTGAGAGCCTGGAATGGGTTGCCCAGGGAGGTGGTTGAAGCCACATCTCTGGAGGTGTTTAAGGCCAGGCTGGATGAGGCTCTGGCCAGCCTGATCTAGGGTGGGGTGTCCCTACCCATGGCAGGGGCATTGGACCAGATGATCTTTTGAGGTCCCTTCCAATCCCTGATGATTCTATGATTCTCAGTTTCAGCAGAGTCTGCTCAGCGGAGTCAGAGCATGAAGTAGTATGAAAACAAAGTCATTTCCAAGATGCATCCCAAGACCACCAAAGCAGTTAACAAATGTGTCTGTGCAGTATGGCTGTGCTCACGTACCTCCATGGAGCTTATTTGTTCTCAGCTGGAGGTTTCAGAGGAAGGCAACCCTGGCTCAGTTTGCTTCCATCGAACTGGAAGAGTTAGAAGTAGGCCAGTCCCAAGGGCTGTAGACAACCCTAAGCACGTCACCTGGCTCGGAGACTATCTGGATCTCCATCTGGGTACAAACCGTACCCAAACTCTGCTCTTTTTACTTGCTTTCTGAGTAGGAACCTTTTGATTGCTTTGCAGAGTGCCTAGCACTTTTCCAGCAGGTTAAACACCCAAGCAAAGACTAGAATAATGAAATCAGGGCTGCTGGTAACCAGCAATAAAACCAGAGAGTTGGGCCAAGAACGCCAGCACAGAGTATGTGGCAAGCTCAGGATTTAATTCCACGTGTTCCGTCTTTTACACTGTTAAATTGCTTAGTCCCATGAATCCAGAGGAGCAAAAAGCTTTTAGCATTGCTCTAACTCGTCCCATTGATGTCAATAGTGCTGAATGCTTTTAGAACCTTCTGCTGGTGTTGTTTGCTGAAGAATGTTTGTCATTACACGCTAGCAAAGTTAATTAGCCCAGAGACCCACGGGGACGATGTTTTTGTTGCACGATGGTTTGAATCTTGTTTCTCCTTTCCTGAGAAGTTATAGAGCATCGAGCAAGACTTCAAGGAAACGTGGCATAACGGATTTGCTGTTTCTCTGGTTTTTCTCCAGTGGTGCCAAGAGCAAGCCATACCTTACAGTTGATCAGATGATGGACTTCATCAATCTTAAGCAACGTGATCCACGACTGAACGAAATCCTTTATCCACCATTAAAACAAGAACAAGTTCAACAGTTGATCGAGAAGTACGAACCCAACAGTAATCTAGCCAAGAAAGGTCAGTGGGTTTTCCAGTATCATTGTACTTGGTTGCTGATTTGAAAGAATTATCCTACGGCTTGTTCTAGAGCAAAGTTTGGTTCAGAATTCAATTCCCTTTCTAGCTATCTGCTTTTCAGTCATGCTTGCCTGTGAAGCATCATGTGGGACATGTTTAAATGTATTTGACTGAGAGGAAGACGTGGGGCTGCTTTCAGTATTTACATTCGTAGTTTAGAACCGGTTTGCACTGGTCTGCAAACTTGAGCAGAAACTTTGCTGTCAGAACAACTATTTACCAGTATCTGAACCGTAAAAGTAAAAGAAAATCAGTGATTATGAAGCTCTGGTGATGATAAGTGTACCATTTAATAACAGTAATAAGTCCAGCCTTCTGCTTTCTGATAGCAGGGAACACAAAGCGGGATGTGGGAGAAGCTGAGTGTGTTTCATGCTGTCATCACAGAAAGGTCCTTTTTGAAAATCTCGAGTGTTTTCAGGACTTAACGGGGCATTTTGCCAAAACCCGTGAGAGGACTCCAGCTCAAATCTCTGCAGATGTTTGCTACCACCACATGTCTTAAAATAGCACTGAATTTGCATCTGCATCCTACGTTATTCCAGTCTTCGTATCCTAATTATTACCCCAGCTTCTAGTGTGCTTATACCTTAGAAATCTTAGAGGCATGGGAATATCCTGAAAAAGAGATCTAGTACGAAAAACTGGTTTGGTCCAGAGATTTCAGATGCAGAGGAAGCACAAAGGCATCTTTCCCTGAAGTCTAGAGGCTAAATGAAGGCACTCCTGCACCTCTCCCTGGAAGCCTTCTGACCCAGATGTTTTCCTGAAAGAAAACTCTGCCGCTCCACGCCACGATCAATGTTGTCTCGAGGTGGAATATTTGTAATTCTTCTCATAAGACTTAGAACCACAGAATCTAATCACAGGTTGGAAAAGACCCTTTGGGATCGTTGAGTCCAACCATCAATCCTACTCTACACGTTCACTCCTAAACCAGATCCCCCAACACCACATCTAATCAATCAATTCCAGCCATCAACCCACCATGCCCACTAAACCATGTTTCCTAGTGCCGTATCTACGTCTTTTTGAACATCTCCAGGGATGATGACTCCAGTGTCTTCCTGGACAGCCTGCTCCAACACCTGACCAATCTGTCAGTGAAGAAGAAAATAACTATGAAGGCAGCAAAAGCCTTCATCCAGGATAGTTCTCAAAACCAGGGCTAAACAGCTCTGTGAAGAGAGATGGGGTTTGAATTGCTGTTCATGTGCTCCTTTATGCTCCAGCGTTTTCTAGTGAGCTAGAGGAAATCCCAGCTAAACAACTCCTCAGGGTTCCTGGGGTACACCTAAAACCAGATGAACAACATAGGAGATAAAGGAGTAGGGTAACAAGGCACACAAGGCAGAGAAAACGGTGTGAGAGAGTCGCATGATAAACAGTGGAATGGGTAATGGAGTTATGGGTGGCCTGATGTTGGCTTCGTTGTTGTACCAGGGCAGTACAACTAAAGAATAGGACTTCTGGAACAGTTTTGCAGAGATTCCCAGAAGCAAGCCGGAAGGTCTGACAGCGTGGTAGATGTACTTGTTCTTTCGTGGCAATGAGAAGTTAGTCTCTTGAAGTAAATCATGGATGTGAGTCCACAACAGAAGAAAATAGCGCAAAGAACTGTAGAAGTTGTGACTAACTGGTTCTTGTGAGTAATGAGCCTTTGTGGTGACTGAGAATTTAGAGGCTTGTTTGCAAGAATTAGGTGATATAATAAATTGACAGATTTTTGCCAGTTAAATCCCTTTTCCTCAGATAGCTCTGGAATCTGAACATTTGGAGCTGCTCAAGGTGTGTCTGTTGCCTGCACAGAGGTGTATTGGCTTGTTGCCATAAACCTTCTTTCTGATCAGCAGCGTTCGCTGTCTTGTTCAGTTATTGTAGCCTCAGATTGCAGAAAGATTACAGACAAGCAGATGCTTAAGTAGTGGAGGTCTGTCCCCTTGCATGTTTGTAGTGTTTCCATGTCTAATTATTTAAACAATCTGCCTGATGCTCAAATGTCCACTGAAATGAAGGGATTCATGTTCAGAGTACTCATGAAATAAGCTAAGCTCTTCCCTTTAAGTTGAGCTTTAAAGGCTGTATAATACTTGTTTAAAGAATTCGTTCGGGCTTGATGGTGTTCTGGTAAAATCAAACGCCAGTATCGCTGGTGGTGAAGGGCCTTTGGTTGCACAGCTACGTGTGTAAAGGCTGTCCTGTGCTCCTACTCACCACCACTGGTGTTTCTAGGAGTTGTATCGCTGGGATGCCACTGAGCTTTTGCGTCACCAGCAGATCCACGGCTTTGACATCTGCACAGGTTAGGCGTCTCGAGTCGTGTTGTTGTGGCCGAAGCGAGCTGTTGTGATTTGTGCTTTGTGTCGTACAATGAAAGAGACGAGTGCGCTGCGTGCCGCGTGTTTCTATATCAGACGGAACAAGAAGGGGGTTCCTGGTGCTGCTGAGCAGACAATTGCTGTCAGCAAAAGTGGAGCAGGGGGCTATAAGGTCACTTAAGGAGCATCTTGCAGTTGGGAATTTTCTAGCTGCAGAGTATTTGCATTTGGTGGCGGCGTGACATGATTCCCTTTGGAGTTACAGTGTTGATGATAGGCTGCGTATCCGTAAATCATCTTCATTTATTGATACAATAAAAGCATTTATTACGAATAAGTGACTGGGGATTTCATTTTGTGCTTTTGGTGAAAATTGTGATGAGCTGGGTGAACATTCTGTAGCAATGCACTGCGTCTTCCTGATGCAGATCGGTTCCAAGATCGCAAGAACCCCAAAAGCTTTGAGAGCTGGAATCCTATTGTCTCACTTCAAACCTTTCCTTCTGAAACCAGTATTTTGAAAACCACAGAGTTACCAGTCTTGGCTCCAGGAGCATTCTGTGCCTCCTAAAGACTTGAACTGTGCAAGACCTGCTCCCTTGTTGCATTGCAGCAGGTTGGCGATGAAATACATAAACCCAGGATCTGCTAGGGGCAGGAGATGTGAAAAGGCTGCAATTGTGCAACAGCAGTCAGCTCTGTGCTTTCCACCTTCCTCACTGCTGGGAGCAAGCCAAGTGATGGATTATTATCAGCCATTATTGTCAGAGTGCTTTTTTACTGAGAGAGCTGGTCTTGTCTGTAGTATAAACTTTAAAAAGAGAGTCTGGAAGAGCTTCCTCTGAAGATTTTCCTGGCCACCAGACACCTACACCCCGGTGTACGTTCTGGAAGGTATCTGTGAGATAAGTAAAGGTAGTCATCTTTTTCGCTTCAAAGTGCATTTGTTTGAACACTGTCTCTGCCTATTCAGTTTTAAAGCTCTGCACAGGATAAAGGGGCTTTCCTCCTAGATTTCATAGTGTGTCTTTATCCAGATCTCTCCACTGTGCCTATTCGGAAACACTACGTCCTGTTGTCACACAGGTATTTAGAAGGATTGTAGGGAAGCCGATTCCATGACTCTTTCTCATGGAATTCCATGAATTCCGGTATTAATTCTCTTTTGTTAGTGCACATGTACTGTTGTGCTGGGGTTTTCTTGGGTATGAAATGATTTAAGCTGTGAACATTAGATTGAGATGTATTTAACTTAATACAGCACTTACTGCGGGTGTTTTTCTAGTGGCAGCCCTAACACCAGGGAGTATTTACCTCAGTGTGAATGCATTTTCCCTCCCTTCAACATTAACACATTTTAAATATTCTCATCCCACTAAATTCACCTTTTAGTAACAGCTTAGGAGTAATTACACACTGGAGCCTTTCACTGGCAGAAGGGGGGCATTTCCTAGGCAACAGATTTTAATGGCCAAAGCTAAGTGTCGTGCCGCTGTGGCTCCACGTTTAAGACATACTTCATGATACTTAAAGCATAAATTATTATGTACAAACTATTCAGACAAATGCTGGGGTTTGCTGGCTCTTAAACACACGTAGCAAGTGCTACAAACAAGTTGAAATCCTTTGGCCTCCTGACTGTGCCACTTTTAGGGTGGCAGAGTGTTGGAACAGGCTGCCCAGAGAGGTTGTGGAGTCTTCTCCTCTGGAGACATTCAAAACCTACCTGGACACCGTTCTGTGCAACCCGCTAAAGTGGGTGAACCCGCTTTAGATGATGCTCAGAAGTCGCTTCTAACCCAAAAGACCCCGTAGTTCTGAAATGACAGTACAATATACCAAATTAACTGCTCTTCTAAATCACTGTTAAGCACCTATACGCAGCAAACAGTAGCAGGAATAAAGTAGCATCATCAAAAAAGCATCATTAATGGAAACTCCACTTGTCAAAATGGATTTGCAGCAAATGTTTCTGTAGTGCACTTTATTTGCTAGTGAAGCTGTGAAATGCATTTCAGATCTTGCAGTTATTTAGTGGAAGATCATGTCTCAAGCAAAAGCTTGAAATGTTGTAAAAGGCTTTTGGAATGGAAAATCCTCAATTACGAGGATCTGCTCTGCACGTAAAGTGCTTCGTCTTTCCAAATTATGTGTGACCATTTGATAGCAAAAGAAAGCAGTGATTTGGGCTGGTAATTATGGAGTCTGCCGCAGTGGACAAAGACACGGTACTGCCTGGCTGAGTAAACACACCTCTGGTTTTTTACCTTTTATTCTTTACTTGTACTTTAAATTGTAGGAACCAGCTTGGATCCGAGAGCCCTGTGCTTGTGCGTGGAGCTCGTTTTTGCTGTTAGCAGAAGAATTAATGAAAGCACCATGATTGTATTTAGGGTTCTGAGTTATTTTATCGATGTGTGTATTACACGGATACCTTCAAAGAAGCGGGAGCTTTGGAGAAAAGCTTTTCAAGCTGGTATCTGTCACCAGGAGTAGCTCCGCTGCTGTCAGTGAAACTGTTCTGGGTGTAAAACGGACAGACTCACTGCGGAATTGATGTCTTCAGAGCTGCAGAGCATCAACTAATCATGATAAGTTCAGCCCTCAGACCAGACCTGTGCTAATTAGTATGGAAGCCAACAGTGACTCTTGTCCTGGAAACCTTATAGACCACATAATGGACCCTACAGGCAGATTTAAACCCTGTGCCCCATCATTAAAAACAGATGAAAGAACCTGGGCTGACAGAACCACTAAGCAAACCCAAGCAGAGATTTTGGAGTGTGCACACGGGTTGCATCGAGCTGGAGCTTTTGCTCAGAGTTAACTAGACTCTTACGTTAGTGCTGCATTTCAGGGGTGGTGTAGACACGTTTTTCTGCTGCTGCCTCTTGTATTGTGTTTGACTCAGCCTCAATAGTCTGAGTCCATAAATAGAAACCTTATTCTAAGAGTAGAACACTTCTTTGTGCTGCGTTGCTCTTTCATTGCCTGGTTTATGGAACACGGGGAAGTGTTCGATTTCAGCGGTAGGGTGTGTTATCTGAGGGTGAATGTCAGGTAAAGTTTACTGCAGAAAACATAAGCCCTGTGGACTAAAGTACTGAAGGAAACAAACGCAGATCAACTTCGTGAATAGACACTGTAGGGTTTGCCTCTTCCTGCTGACTGCCGCAAATGTAGCAGCTGCAGAGGACCCACTGAGGACAGAGGGGGCGAAGGCTGCTGTGACCCAGTGGGTGACGTCTAGAGCTGGGAGCAGGGCAATGTGGTTTTCCTGGCTTTGCCACAAATTAGCCCACTGATGGTTGGGCATCCCCTTTGATGTGCCTTTTTGGTTTTTGCCTCTTCCTTTGGTCACCTCAACTAAATAAACAGAGAGCCTCTGCCTTGAGGACGTAGCGACGATCTGTGAGCGTTCTGGTGCGTCACAGGGCTGTTGACATTGTTGGCGATGGGCACTGCTGCAACGCGCCAGCCATATGAGGAAGTTTCTCTTACAGTGTCAGATGTAATCACCTACTTTAAAATGTGATCGTTGCCTATAAATACATCAGAGTTAAACACTGGGGAGGCAGGCGGAAGTGGTGAGCGAAAGGACAATGTTGGCAGAAGAACACAGAGGTATCGAGTGGCCTTGAATAAATTTAGGCTGGAAATTAAGGGAAGTTTTCCTAACAATATGTTTCTGGCACAGCCTAACACAGAGTAGAGAGGGCAAAAAAAAAGCAGTTGTTACTAAGGTAGAGCTTGGTCTGTTTATAAAAGGGATTGTCAAGTGCAGTGCCCAGAGCTGCAGAGCTGAGTCCGAAGAACAGGCAAGGAAGTCCCTTTAAAGGGACTCAAGTCTCAAGTCCCTTCTTTTTATTCTGTATGAACTGGCCTGTGCAGAGCAGTGTCTTTACTTTCTATCACTTTAGTGCTTTTCTCTTCCTCAACTGAAGGAATTGTAACGAAGGCACTTCCTAGAGTTCCTCACCTGCAGCATGATAAACTCTGCTGTCTTTTCCCATTGAACGGCAGAACAGTCTTTTTGGCAAGCGCGGCGATGGCTTTTGTAGAGACGTATTGCTGAGGAGAAAAATGGACTTTAGATTTTGTGTCTTTTAATGTAACTTAGCCGCTGGAAGAAAGCCAACATTTACATCTCCCAGGATCACTCCGAGGTAGTCTGTGTTTTTCTAGAGCTTTGGGAAGACAGTCACTGTTCCAGTAGTGGCACTCTTTTGAGTCTGTCAGAAATAACTCTAGTATTGCTGGGGTCAATGGTATTTTTATCTTGCCTGATATAATACCTTTCCACTTACTTAGTTATCCGCCTGTCTTAGAAATCTGCCGTGTTGTAAAGTGCTCTGCTAGCTAGGAACTAGTGTGAAGGTGGTTTTGTGGTATTTGTATAGATCTAATTGGATCTAAACGATCTGTCGCCTCTTATACTGTAAGGGATACCCTGCCAGAAACAATTTCTTACTACATCTGTGCTGAAGAGTCAAGAGTGGCTAGAAATTGGCTTAGGTCTGTAAAAAAACCATAGGTTTTCTGTCCACAGCAATGGTTGCAGCTTAGGCTCAAAGTGTTCAGACATACCAAGCTTAGAGTGTCTGCTGAGAGACTTGGGTGTAGCTCACTTGTGTTTGCTTTTGCTTCGTTTGACCTGATGCAGTGAATGACATGTGCCTGGATGCTATGGCCATTAGCACCTTGTCCTCCTGGCTCATGCTGAAGTCCAGAGCAGCAGGTATGCTTGCATGTAGACAGCGGTTGTGGTGGGTAAGCGGGTCTTGAGGACAAAGTTCTGTGACACTGCCAGAACATCTTTTACATTGTTGGGTTGTTTCTCATTGCATTGCAGTGTCAGCTGAAATCAAGATGTAGATTCATCAGGTGTTTTAATACTCCGGTCTTGGATGAGAACCTGGAAGACAGGAGCTGAGGTTTGCTAATGTAAAACTGCACAAACCAGCCAGCGCTTTTAAGCAAAATTGAATTTGGACAGGGTCCGAAACAGAAAAAAGGAGAAAAGTCAATGGTGTGAGCTGCAGTCCTTGTGGTTCTGTAGCAAACTTGAGATGTAGTGTTTCTTCAACTTGGAGATGGTGCTGATCACCCTGCTTCAGCCTTGAGGCTTAGGAAACATTGCTCGCTTATCCACTATCATTCTGACTCATACATGTGAGTCTGCTGGTGTTTTAGAGACTGCTTGGGTTTAAAGCATCAGCTGTCTGAGTCTGAAAGGACATCGCAGAGGGGTGGGTGCTGGTCTCTACTCTCAGGTAATTAGTAGTCAGAACAAGAGGGAACAGCCTCAAGCTACACCAGGGGAGGTTTAGGCTGGACAGGAGGAAAAATGTTTTCACAGAAAGAGTGGTCAGGCCTTGGAACAGGCTGCCCAGGGACAGTGTTGAGTCACCATCCCTGGATGTGTTTAAAGGTTGTTTAGATGCGGTGCTTACGGTTTAGCGGTGGACTCGGCAGAGTAGGGTTATTGACTGGACTTGATGATCTCAAGGGTCTTTTCCAGCCTGAACGATTCTGTGACTCTATAAAAAGAGAGTATGATAACTAGTAAGAAACTTAGGCTGGACACTAGGAAAAACTTCTTAACTGACAGGATCATCAGGCATTGGAACAAGGTGCCCCGGGGAAGTGGTCGAATCGCCATCCCTGGACATATTTTAGTAGATCTGGAGCTCAGCAACATGATTTAGCAGAGGCCTTGCTACAGTCAGGTTAATGGTTGAACTCTATGACCTCAAAGGTCTTTTCCAACCTGAATGAGTCTATTAACTGCTTGATACTACATATAGGGATCTGGTTAAATGTGATTCATCAAATATAAGTTTCATTACAGTCCCAGTGGTGCTTGATTCAAGATGCAGGACACTTGAGTGTTTGTCAGCTATCGTAGGCATATGCTGTAGATATTCTTTTCCGTTAATAGAATACTACTTTGTAGTATAGTAACTCCCAAGAATTGTGCACTGTAACGCAACACTCTGCTACCAGAACACCTGAACTCCATGGTTTTGTACAGCAAAGGTTTTTAAGCCTGCTGCGGGCATGTAGATGATCTATAGCCATTAAAATAAATGTGTTTCAAATATTGGTATTTTGAGGAAGATAAATGTTCCTGTGTTTCAAATCTTCCCTGCCTGTGTGTGTGTGTGTTTTAGATTTCCAGCAGAGGAATATAGGTACTTTTCACAGGCTGTAGCTGCTGTGCACTAGAGCTCCTCTTACTTGGCCTTTTGAAAAGGGCTGAAAAGAACTGTGGCTTCTAACAACAAAAATAAATATCACACTTAACACTGCGCGGTGACTTTAAGATCTTATCCAAACAGATGGTTCTTACCAATAGACACAAGTGAGATTTAGAAAGTCTCATTTCTTCTCAGGTGACACTCTATCTTCCTTTCCCTTCTAAGATAGCAGTGTCCTTGGAAAGCTCCCGAAGTCTTCGTTCTCATTGAAAGTGTTCTTTGTCATCAAAATGTGAGACTGGCTCTTTGGCATAGCTTGCCTAGAAGCTTATAGAAAGTGTTTCCTCCCTGAAGTGAACTGAGTGCCTTGAGCTGCAGTTCCTCTTTGACACCCATTCAGAAAAGTGGTTTTCCATTTGCAAATATTTATTTTTGCAAAAAAATCTGTATCCAGTGTTATTTTTTCTCTAGGCACCTGTACAGATGATAAACAGATAATGCCATTTGCTGGAATGACAAGCGCTTCAGATTCAAACGTACACGTTTTGGTGTGTGGCCAGGCAACTCTCTAAGTATGTGAAGTAGTTGAGTACCTATAACTAAGGGCAGAATTGGATCCGTTCTGGTTTTGTTTAAGTTTAGAAATATGAAATGAGATTTGAATTCAACAAGATATTCTGGTTTGATTTTGAAGGATGAGGCAATCAATAAATTACAAGGCTGTTTCCTAGCTCAATTATTTGTAGCACTGCCAAACTTTTTCAGCCACTCAGACCAAGCTTTCTATTTCTTACTCAGATCTGGTGACTGGTTCGGCCTTTGGCTGCTGTAAATGTTCTTCCTCATCACTTATGCTCACAACAACTTGTTGACCATTATGTTATTGGCACTTCAGCTTTGCACGTTTGATCTTTCTTGTTTTGGCCTATATTGTGACATACGTTATTAGTCATAAAACTTCTCTAAATAATCTGTGTACAGACACAATTCTGATACCAAGTAGTCAAAAACTGGAGTGCTGAGACTGGATCCCATGAAGATCCTCTCTGTTGTCCAAAGTTAAGCAAGTCCTTCTCAATGTCAGCTATCGGCAGGACAAGGGGCTATGGATGTAAGCTGGAACATAGGAGGTTCCATATAAATATCAGAAGGAACTTCTTCACAGTGAGGATAATGGGGCACTGGAATAGCCTGCCCAGGAGAGTGGTGGAGTCTCCTTCTCTGGAGACGTTTAGGACCCACCTGGATGTGTTCCTGTGTGACTTGGTCTAGGTGATCCTGCTGTGGTGGGGGGATTGGACTGGATGATCTT
>JAOXOE010026556.1:0-21312 GCA_028565055.1 Phoeniculus purpureus
CAAGATGTGGCCTCACCAGTGCCAAATACAGGGGGAGGATAACCTCCCTACTCCTACTGGCCACACTATTTCTAATACAAGTTAGGACACCATTGGCCTTCTTGGCCAATTGCAGTCACACAAATTATACACAGAAGGGTAAGAAGCAGGAATGGGGGGGAGTGAGAAAGAAAAGAGAGGGAGTGAGAAAGAAAGAAGGCATGCAAGAAACACCCTGGCAGCATCCCAATGATCGGTAGGGTGGTGAGAAGTCTGTCTGTGCATGGGGGTGAAGCCCTGCCTTTATAATCCTTTTTGCTGGTGCTTTCTGGTTTTGCTTTCTGCATCCATGCATGTTTCCATGGTGGTGGTGTGGTTAAGCTGTGTTCACCAGCATTTTGTGTTCAGAAGTCCAGTCAGCAGCATCCATGAAATGACCTTTCATCCTCAATATTTACCTCCGTTGTCCAGTTGATGGTAGGCATGCTTAGTATCGTGCAAAGGGGTTCCAAGCTCCTACACAGGGTCTGGTCTTGTTTGGAGGAAGGTGGGCACAACAGGATGCTCCGTTCCTTAGTTCTTGGAACTCTTGGTTCAAAACAAGACATGTCTCTCAGTAGGGGTGTGTGTGTGTGGATTTTTAGTGCTTCTGCAGTAAGGAGGGACTTTCCAAAACTGTGTTGAGGCATTACAAAGTTCAGTCTGTAACAATGAGGATTGCTTAGATATCAGTCAGTAGGTGGTGAACAATTGTGTTGTGCACCTGTTGTCTTTTCTTGGGCTTTATTTCTCTCTTTTTTTAATAATCCTTTCCATTGTTTTTACTATTACATCGTATTGTTTTGTTTTATATTAGTTACTCAACTGTTTTTTATCTCAGCCGATGGGGTTTGCTTTTTTTCCTACTTATCATTATAACAGAAGGGAGGAGGAGTGAGCAAGCAGCTGCATAGTGCTTAGCTCCTGGCTGTAGTTAAATAATGACAGGTACCCTCTGAGAACCAGAAGTGACTTTCACTGTGTGTGCTTGGGGTGTGGTTGTTATGTGGTTGTGTGATGATACGGCCTCTGTAAAAAATGCTCTTTTAGAAAAACATGGCACTGGTTTTTTTTCCATTTTATTGAGTTTTTACGTTGCATGTGTAGGGTAAAATCTGTTTTTCATACCAATCTTCCAAACAAATAGACTTAAAAGTTGGGAATACTTTCGAAAATGTCACAAATACAACATGGACAATTGCTCATAAAGGCAGTTGTCTGAAGCTAAGAAAAGAATTCATTCTTCTGAAATAAGCAAATCTATCCAACTCAAATCTCTACCAGTAATTAGATCTCTCTGACAAATCTAAATACGAAATTGAAAAAAAAAAAAATTAAACATAAGGAAATGCAAACAAATCTCTAATAAAACCCAACAAAAACTCTCACAATTTTGTTTTATAGCTGTAGTTTGTTTACAGTGAGGTTTAACACTTCTATAAGCAGATTCCCATGCTAACTCCCCTCTGCAAGCAGCACTTCATGTCCACATCTAAGGCAATAAAAGCTCCATTAGAAGAGGATAATCTCCTCCCTCTCCTCTTCTACTTTGACTGAACAAAGCGGAAAGTGGAGAGGAGGAGAAGATAATCCATTTAGCATGAACACTTCACACCTTCTAAATAAATAATTTATGCTGCATTCTAGGGAGATTAGCACAGTAGTTCTTGTCTGGAGTGGAATAAAGCATTTTCAGATGCTGGACCAAGCCCTTGGGACTGAAGTCTGGTTAGAGTTCTGCCATTTCATTATTGCTTATAAATCCTCTGTTTTTTCATGTTTTTGGAGTAAGTCAATACTAGTGTCGAATGTAAATAAGAGAAGCTAAATTTCTGAATTTGTGTATGCATTAATAATGAGAAATACTGAGCATGTTGATACCAACCAGTGATAATGACATAATGTTTTTTTATTGATAGATACAGATTCCACAACAGGAAAGTGAGAGATAGAGGAGTCTTCATTAAGCCCAGACAATGAATGGTCCCTTTGAACTCAAGATATCTTAAAGGGAATTCATGCTAGTCAGTGTAATAGTGTCTTCATGGGGGAAGTCAATGACCTATGACATGCTCTATCTGTAACTGACTTAGGCTTTTTTCTGATCTTCCCATTGTATTTTATTTCGTAGAATATAATAGTCATTCTGTCTTTTTTTTTTTTTTGATAGCTGTCAAAGTCTAATCTGAACAAAGTGGGCAGGGATAAAGATTCTGCAAATTCCAGACAACAGTAGGAACATGGTCTTTTATTCACCACTCTTCTTTTTTTCAGATTTTTCCATTGCCTTGTTGTCTATAACTCTGAGATACCATTAGAGCTAAATTATAGTACTCATGCCTTTCTCCATATCTATCTGTGCTGCTTGAACACAAACATCAGGCTGATGTCAGGCAGAAGAAGCACAAGGATCTGAAGAAATACCAAATGCCTGTGTTTATCTACCTGAATCGTGCTCTACATGGGTTATAGGTAGTAGGCTTCAGATTCAATTCCTGTTTTCCCCCAAGCTTCTGATATGGGCAAATAAAGAATACATCTATCTCTTCAAGACACCCACAGCTAAAACAGGTAATATATTACCTTTCTGCCTTCTAGGGTGAATAGAGTTTCCCCCTCAGTCAGAGACGTAGTTTGAAAGCCCATAATGTCTGAGGCTTGGCAACAGACTCAGATGCTGGACAGCTGAGATAGTACTCTCACTGGAAAGGACTCCCATAGCTTCTCTATGACTCAGAAGCTTATAAATCTGAACCAGATAGGTTTCACTCTTAGAACCATAGAATTGCTTGTGTTGGAAGGGATCTTTAAAGATCATCTAGTCTAATCCCTTCGCAATAAGCAGGGACGTCTTCAACTAGACCAAGTTCCTCAGAGCCCTATTCCAGTTATGAGGTGTCTGCAAGCTCTCTAGGCAATTGTTTTCAATATTTCACCACTCTCATCACAAAAAACCATATTGCTTATAGCTAGTTTGAGTTTACTCTCTTTTAGTTTGAAACTTTCATTGTCTTGTTGCTATAGCTCCTGTTAAAAAGTTTGCCTCTGTTTCTTATAATCCCCTTTTAAGTATTGAAAGGCCACAACAAGTTCTATACCAGAGCCTGCTCTTCTCCAGGCTAAACAACCATGGCTCTCATAAAACACAGACTCTTTCAGCTCTGTCTTAATCTGTGGAGACAGGTGAACAGTAGTTTCTGTCCAGACATAACAAAGTGCCTCTGTTAAGCTCTGTAACACTTCAGTAAAGCTGGAATCTTAAAAGATACTCAATATAAAATGATTTTTCATACTACTTTGCAAAGGTGAAGGAGGGCACTTGAATGAGTCCTTTTTTCATTAAATAACTGACTTCAAAATATTTTTTTTTTTAATTTTACTGTCTCCTTCCACAAAATTAGAAAGGAGAGATAGACAACTAAGTCAAACAGCTAATAACGAAACTTTGTGATGTTGTCAATACTCCCATATATTTATTAGCTTTATTTTTTGTGGTTGTTTTCTTAGTTCACACAACATGGGTTGCTCTTTGTAATAATCACTGTAAATAAAGTGAATGTAAAGGAATGTTGGCTATTATGCTATAAAGTCAATGCAACCACTTTTTACAAAGACAAGTCTCTACAAACTCTATCTTAGCCAAAGGAGCAAGTAAGGCAGAAATACTGAGTAGAGAGATTTGTTCATGAATGTGACATAGTGTTGACAGCAGGAAATTTGCAAAGCTCAGAGTTGCTGTCAAATAAAAGACACTTGATTCTCAATAAAAACCTGATAGCCTGAATGGACACAGGTACCAGGCAGACACCAGGTGTTCTGTTCTTATGTAAAGGCTGGTGATAAAGTTGTGCTCTTATTCAAAAGCCTGACGAGGCTCAAGGATGCAGCAAGTGATGCTTTGCACAGATTCCCAGAAATCATAGCATTAAAAGTTCTGGGTTTTTTTAACTGATGATGAAGAGGTATTTTGACCACAGTTCCACTTACACACCACTTAACATAATTGTAAGTATGGATATTACCCCTACAATACAATTAATTTGAGGGATGAACCTTCAGCTGGTAGGGACAGATCAGCGTGTTTATTTTCACCCTTCACCCCAAGAAGGGAAGACTTTTGGCATGGTTTGCCACCTCAGTTACTCAAACACTGAGTGTTTCCACTAAGTTTGTGTTAGTGATCATATATTTGTTTGTAGAAGCTATAGCTATGTTTATGAATTTATCACTGGCAATCTAAAAGTATCTTTATCTGTTTCATGTAAATAAACTGTCGTATTTGTGCACTTGACCTTCTTGTAAAAGCAACTGGACCTACAGCAAAAGCTGTTTGTGCAGCAGATGTTGGGCATGTATCCATAAGAGGTATTATTGTGCACCTGACTCATTTCTTAGAAGTGGCTGGACTTACGGTAAACAGGTCTGTGCATCTGGCATCAGGCCTATAGTTACTAAAATGCAACATGTTGGAGATGGTTTAGAATTTAAACTACAGGTTGGAAGATTCAGAAAATTATGATGGAAACTTAAGTAAGAAAGTTACAACACATAACTTATATAACCACAGCACAGCTGGATGCTAAGGCATCAGAGTGCCAAGTAGTGCAGAAGAGAAAGTCATGGCTTATTATAGCTTGTATGTATTCTATATCTTCTCTCTCAAATAAAAGAACCACTAACAGTAATCCTATATTAAAGACCTCTGAGCACAGCATGAGATCTTAAAAGAGGTATCTGAAGCTGAATACTTCTTAAATTAATCTCTGTTTCAACTCAAAAATTGGTATAGTAGCTGTTCTACATGCTCCTAGATATAATGAAGCACAAAATCCACTACTGTTAAGTATAAACTGAATTCTCACTAATTGTCCACTAATTAGTCCACTAATCCTGGACTAAAAGTCCAGTCAAAGTGTCAGATAAAAAGCTGGAAGGAATTTTGTAATCCAGGTCAAAGGATCTGACACCATTTCCCCTCAAGTAAAAGGCTGAAGGGTCAATTTTATTGATTCCCAGTAGCAGAATTATCATCAGATTCATGTACTTAGAAACTTAAGAGCATTTGGGTGGAATTTAAAATGCAGTAGATACCTAAAGCACAAACCACTGTGCAGTCATAAATAAATGATCAAAAAAACTCAACAATATCAAAACAACACCTCTTCCTCTCCAACCTACAAGTTTTAAGAACTACATTGTTAAAATATGTGAACAAATAAAAAAGAGCAAACACTGGAATAATTATCGCTTTAATGTCTTTGCAGCACTTGTAATTAATTTTAATGCCTTTCAGACTATTATATCTTCATTTCTCTTGTTAATTTGAAAGAATTTATAATAACCATTCCTGCTGTGACTCAATGACAGAAATCACAAAGTTTTGATTATTTTATATTTGCCAGCAGAGTTTTGTTAAAATGCATTACATATTAGCATCTTAATAAAAGGGGAACTATGTAGACATATGTATGGAAGTACCTATGATAGGACATATGCTCACTTTCATATATGCATACATATTTACATACATGCATATGAATGCACACAAGCACACACCTTTAGTAATTTCTCTTGATTCTTATTCTTGACCATGCTTTCCATAACTTTATCAAATCTAAGTTTAAACAGCTCAAGTCAGGTGTCTCCAGCTTTTAACCTGGAGAGACTAGTGTCCACATAAATAAGTGAAATATTTTTGTTCATAGTTTTAGGTTAGTTATTCTACATATAGGAAGGAGATATTTGGAAACACTATACTTAATCTTATTTGTGAAGTTGTTGTTATTATGTAGAGTTCATTTGCAGAGATGAATTATCTTTTATGCCTCTAATTCTTCTTAACAACCAAAGATATCAGAAATTATTCAAACAATGTCTAAACTCAAAGCTGATCTTATTACATATTAACCTCAATGAATTTACCGCACCTATATAGAGAAGTATTGAGCTGCACACTGCTCAAAAAAGCCCTGCTCTTCCAAGCTAGTAGTCTAGAATAACAAGTAAGATAAGTAACAAAGTTGTTTACCACAACAATGTAAGATAATGCCTGAAGGGATTTTACCTTTTGCTGTTTCAGTTTCCTTCAAGGCTCTTTATATGGACCAGTGAAATAAAAACTCAACTATGAACAATACAGTGGGATTTGGAACATGATATCTGAGAACAGAAGAGGCAAAGCTGCCCAGAAAATAATTAACTAAAAGTGCAGTACTAGAAAAGATGTAAACTCAGAGAGAATGAAAAAAGTTAAATTAGAGCAATAGAGAAAACAAGAAAAGAAATAATGATATTAGAGATTGAGTTATTGAGAATATAGATAAAAGAAATGAGCTTGAGGTAGGGGGAAATGAGTTCTTGTGGTGGATGGAATAGGTGTTGAGAAGTTAAGACGGGCAGAACAAAGTGATGCAGTGAAAGGAAGAGGTGTAGGAGGAATGCTGGCTACTGGACGGTCAGTATCACAGAATCACAGAACATCAGAGATGGGAAGGGACCTCAAAAGATCATCTAGTCTAATCCTCCTGTCACAGCAGGATCACCTAGATCAAGTCGCATAGGAACATATCCAGACAGGTTTTAAACATCTCTAGAGAAGATGGGTAGCCCATTCCAGTGCTCTGTCACCGTCACTGTGAAGAAGTTCCGTCACATACCTATGTGAAATTCCTATGCTCCCGTTGCCCCTTGTCCTATCACTAGATGACATAGAGAAGAGCCTGGCTCCATCCTCCTGACACCCACCCTTCACATATTTATAAACATTAATGAGGTCACCCCTCAGGCTCCTCTTCTCTAAGCTCAAGAGACCCAGCTCCCACAGCCTTTCCTCATAAGGGAGGTGTTCAACTTCCTTATCTTCGTTGCTCTGCACTGCACTCTGTTCAGAAGTCCTTTGTCCCTCTTGAGCTGAGGGACCCCGAAATAGACACAATACTCCAAATGTGGTCTCTCCAGTGTAGAGTAGAAGGGGAGAAGAATCTCTCTCGATCTGCTAACTACCTCCGTTCTGATCCACCCCAGAATGCTGTTGGCCCTCCTGGCCACAAGAGCACATTGCTGGCTCATAGTCATCCTGCTGTGCACAAGACACACAGTTTGACCTTGTTTATGTCCATGGCTGCTCTTGCAGACCTCCTGCAGACCTTATGCAGATCTTGCACAAACCGTCATCTCCCCCTTTCTGTTGTACAAAAAGAACAGTATGAACTGTAGACACACTCAATCCTCCGCAGGTTCTGCCGATTCTGATTCAGATCCATCAAGCTTGGTTGCTGGTTCTTGAAATGGTCACACTGCTCTTGCAGGTATCCACCTGGGTCCTTTGTCTGTGGAAACACAAGCACAACCCTTCCCCCACGCAATCAATCCCGCCTCCAGGTTCTTAATCAACACCCGAAGGTTTCTCTTTGAGTTCCATCTGTGTAGTATGAGACAAATGCCTATAAATAGGTGGATTTTGGTCATCCCTGCTCCTTATTCAATTGAAACGTGTACAAGTGCAGGGGCATTTTGGTGCAAAAAGAAATGACTGAGTCTGGCTTGTTCAAAAATGTTTGACAGAGTTGTCTGTACCACCTTTGGTCAGGTATCTTGGCAGGGTTCTATGTCACCTAATATGCATAACAAAATAAGATCACAAACAATTCATTAAACACACCCATAATGTTTTCAACAACTGATACAATCAGAGACTGGCAACCTCTTTCCTGAGTGCTCCTTCAATTCGTTCCACCAGTCCTGCTACATAACAAGAATCTGTAACAAGATTAAGAGAAACACGAAATTTTTGAAATACCTGAACCACAGTAGCAAGCTCTACAATCTGGGGTGAACCCTCCACAACCTGGATATCAGATTTCCAGGTTAAGGTTTCCTATTATTGCCAAACAATAACAGATTTCCCTGTTTGACCAGATCTGACTCTAAAAACTGTAAGTGCCTGCAGTGGGGTCAAGGCATCTTGCATTTGGGTAACAACATGCTGCATGAGCTAAATGGAACACAGGATAAAACACAGTAAAACAGAAGGATGGCTAAACCACATAAACCTCCAATGCTATCTCAATTATTGTTTCCATCTGTCCTGTCAAACTTCTACCATTCAACAACTTATTCAACTATTTTCTGCCTTTTCCAACTTACACCAAGGTCCTTTTTATAGGGTCTATTTTCTACACCAGCAAATTTTTATGTGTTATTATGGGTTAGTAGTTGTTAGTAGTTGTTAGTAGTTAGATAAAATATCAATAAAAATACAAAGTTCTACCAGGCTCTTCTCTTTGCTGCCTCAGTTTCCCCAAAGTTTTTGATCCTCTTCCAAGGCATGGCTATGAATTTTCAAATAGGATAGGAAAACAAATACAGCACAACAACAGCACCACAAACTATTTTGATCTAATAATGATCCTATTTTTCCAGAGTCATTAACCAATCTTTTTGTCCCACTTGTTTAACTTTTATTTTATTCCCCCAAAAAATTCCACTTCATCTAAAATTTTCTGTGTAGTTTGCATCAATTCTTATATACGTTCATGGATTGATTTTAGCATGATTTGCTGGGTTCATCTAACACATACCATCAAATTCTTCACATCCACATCCATGAGCTAGAAGCTAAAAACCTAGTGGAGGTCTATTTTTGCAACGTCACATGTCCTGCAAGCAAACTTATAAGTAAATACAACATTATACAATGGGTCAGGGTTTGTCGCTGGGGAGGGGAGAGGGCGAGGGGCAGAGCTGTTGGCCACTGGCCCCCTGAATAGCATCCGCGGGGGATTCGCCTGCCGCGGCTTTCTCTCAAAGCAGTTCTACAGTTAAGTTCCACATACAGCTCTCTGATCAGAATGCAAGCAAAAAATTCTTTTCAACTTAACAGTTGATGTTCTTACAGCTCGAGTGTGCCTGCGGTAAGGAACTTCCAAACTGTTCTCTTGTAAGTCCCTTTAAAATGTCCCTCTTGCCCACAAGTTCTGTTGGACAAGGTATTAATCACTCTCCAGCAATCTTCATTAGCATTACCTTTCACCACCTGGGGTCCTCCTGAGACACTTCTAAGATCGTTAGTGCCATATCACTGGCCATTTTCCTTCATTCAGCCCAAAACATCAGCATTTGTGTAGGGGTGCAGCAAGTCCCTGCAATCTGTTGAAGGTCTCTGTTTGCTCTCAGTTGTTTCAGTGCTGTCCATATTAAATGCCAAGCACTGTCCGGCCATGGGGCTGCAAAAATGCCGGCAGCTGCATCGCGTTCTGCACGTAAAGGGGTGTCCTGTGTTGGTGGTTTTTAGCATGGTGCCTGCGGCATTGCCTTGCTGTTTGCTCCCTGCTTCAGTCCTAACGTCGCCTCCTTCTGTGGTGCCGAAGGGGTGGCAAAGGGCAGAAATGCAGGTTCTTCAGTCATACACACACAGACATGACCCACAGCTGCTACAGTTCATTCAGGCGAAAAAGCCGTGAAAGCACCAGCCACTACAGTTCTTTAAGCTTTTACCTGTCTAAGGTGGTCTGTATCAGTCCTCCAATAGTTTTTGACCTGTTCTATCCCAAGTAAATAGTTCAAAGGCAGCGTGTGCCTCAGGAATGAGGTTACGCTCCTGGCACTACCCTTTTTAGTGCCACCTCATTGAATTTTATTGCTCTCTTAGAGACAATATGTTAAAAGAGATTTAACACTGCTGCTTCTTCTTTTGCATCGTTTCTCACTTTTTCAATACGAAAATGTATTACACTGACTCCAAGGTCAAGGGGTCTGAGTTTTCATCACTATCAAACTGCTCTTTTAAAAGGACATCAGTTCAGATTCTTGGGTGGTTAAGCCCTTGAGCTATCTGTTAACTTTTGTCTGCGCCTGGAATGCTTCCACGACAGCACGAAAAGTCGGAAGCAAGCACGAAATCTTGGGGTTGCGTTTCTCGCGGGCTAGGATCAGGCGGATAGCTTACCGCAGCCACAATAGGTTCAAGGGAAGGCTCCAATGGCTGGGGGTGGCTTACGGATTGTTTCTCAGTGCTCCCCGACCCTGCTTTTGTGATATAAGAGTCTCAAAGATTATCCTCCATGATGGAAGCATGCACCATGCTTCAGAATTCCCACTAGTTGCTGCATCCTAAAATTGAACCCCTGCCAAGTCCCATATCTTTTCAGTAAAGATACTGGCATCAGTCACATTGGGGATCTTTACTTTCATCCACTTAAGAGATCACTAAATCATAAACATCTCTATCTGGACCAGAAGCCTGGTTTCCCATCTTATCCCACAGCTCACCTCAGGTCTCCATGCAAGAGGTTTTGTCAGCTGATTTCCTGCTTCCTTTCAGCAGCTCATTCAAAGTTCTGTGGGAGTTGCAGTCGGCTGCACAGAAAGGGAGATTCTTCGCATCAAGTAGATACAAAAATGTATTGTGTCCCGGTCACGTTAGGGTCACCGTGTTGAGACAGGAACATAGCTTGATGCAAGCAAGTGTTCGTTTATTAAGCGTGCAAGAGCTCCTTATATGTGATTTTGATATACATAACTTGGCTACTCTTGCTGATTGGTTACTACTGTCACTGAACAAGCTGCATAATTAAACACTTATGACCCATAATGGTTCGAGATCACTATGTTCCTGCTGCTCTTCGTTCTTTGACCACAGTCCCAGACACTCTGTCTCCATGGCCAGGTCACGAGTTCACTCTGTGCACAAGACACACAGTTTGACCTTGTTTATGTCTATGGCTGCTCTTGCAGACTTCATGTAGACCTTATGCAGACCTTGTACAAACCATCAGTATCCCATGCCAGCCTGCCCCTTAATCTGCACTCACAAACTCTCAACTCTCTCTTCATCCACCCCTGGGCAGAATTCAATACATTCCAGTTGCTGTCTCATGTAAAGAGCAACTCCATCACCTCGCCTTGCTGACTTGTCCCTCCTGAAAAGGACATAGCTGTCCATGACAACGTCTCTGTCATGTGAGCTGTCCTGCCAGGTCCCTGTAATTGCCACCAGATCATAATCACCTGACTGGACACAGATTTCTAACTTATCCTGCTTATTCCCCATGCTGCATGCATTGGTGTACAGGCATTTCAGGGAGTGAGCTGAGCACTCCAATTTCACCCTAGGACAGCGAGAGGCTGCCTGGTTTTCATCAAGACCAGAACTCTGTTCTGCTGGTGCACACACATCAACTATCCCACCCCTCTTCAAATCTATTTTAAAGTCCTCTGAATGATTCCTGACAAATCCTGCCCCAGAACCCTTTTTCCTTTCTGAGATAAACCCCTCCCATGTAGATCTGTCACATCTGGTGTCTTATAGAACCAGTCATTATCAAAGAACCCAAAGCCCTGACTGTAACACTGGTTGCGTAGCCAGGCATTTATGGACTGAATCCTTCTATTCCAATCCATGTCCTCACCCCAAAATGGAAGTTATGAAGAAAATACATTTTATGCCCCAGAGTCTTTTACCAAACTTCCCAAGGCCTTGTAGTCTTTCTTCATTCCCCTCAGGCTATGCAATATAGCTTTCTTCCCACCCGTCTGGAAGATCAGCAGTGGGTAATAGTCAGCTAATCTCACTAGGTTAGGGAGCATCCCAGTGATATCCCTGATTCGGGCTCCAGCTAAACTGCAGACTTCCCTATGATGAGGGTCAGCTCTGCATATTGGGCCCTCAGCCCCTTTCAGGAGCAAGTCTCCAATAACTGGGACCTTTCTCTTCTTCTTTCTGGAGGAGGTCATCATATTACTGGAAGATTTCCTGGGTTTATGTGACCTTGCTAGGACCTCCAGTATGGGTTCTCTATCCTCTATATCCTTATTAGACCAGCTGTCTTCCAGTAGGGGCTTATATCTATCGCTCAGTGGCAACTGAGAAGGTGAGGCAGGCAAGGGTGGTGCTCGCCTTCTGCCACAACCCTTCACTTGGCTCCATTCATTCCTTCTACTTGGGCTTCTGTCCTCCATCTGAGAGGTGCAGGATACTTGGACATCTCTGAATCTGGCTCTTATTTGGCTGTTGTCCAGACTGCTGATTCTGGCTCCACCTGTCTACCTCTATTTCAGCCTCTCTAATTCTCCTGAGCCTTTCTAGTTGTGCTTGAAGCTTTTCAGCCTCATCTTGCAACTGTGCTGCCCCATCAAGCAAATAATCTACCTGCTTGCAATGTATGCAGCCAGGAAAATGCAAAAGAGTGTTACATTCCTGGCAGCCTGTCACATGCACAGCCTCATCTTGATTGGGGGACCTCGGTTTGAGTTCCCACATCCATATACAGTGGTGACTGTAGCCTGGTCTTTGTCTGCTGCTGGGTTTACACCATTTTTTTAATTTTTTTTTTTTTTTCTCCCTGGCAGCTAAAAGCAGCTAAGTGGCTGGCTCTTTCGCTACTCCATGCAGTCTGAACATGATTTCCAGCTTCTCTGCATTTCCATGCAGTCTGAACATGATTTCCAGTTTCTCTGCATTTAAAGATCCGATGACTGGGACCCCACCATGTTCCGTCTTGGCTTTTTCTACATAAGATTCTGACCCCAACCAGCTCCCTCTTAACTCTTTCAAGATTCCGTCTTTAAAGGGACCTCCAAGTCAGCCCAAAACCTTGATAAATAACATTTGGGGACTGGGCACTGGCTCTGTCTCTGCTCCGCGTGGTTGAGAAATCTTAGCAGCAACAAGCAACAGGTGAATGTGAAAAGTGAACAATTAGGTGCCAAACAGAATGAAAAATGGAAATTAAAGAGAAGTGATATGTCTTGGGTGATCAACAGTAAAAACCATAATTTATAAGGGATAGAAATGGAAGGTGGTAGTGTAGTGAGTTGGGCAGTGAAAAGATGAGGAGAAGGAATTACAATATGTTTTGGTAATAGTGGTCAATGTTTGACTGTGTTCAGTCTTTATCTTTAACACAATGAGATGATTTTGTTGTCCTTCATACCTAAAACCCCAGGTTTTTTTCCAAACTTTTCTATCTCTTGGAAATCCCGAAGAAGCTACTAGAGACATAAATCCTATAATTGTATATAATTATGATCTTCTACTATATTAAAATGTTAGAAGTAGCACCATTTAATTGCATGTTATTGGTACAGGAACCACCCTATCTTTCTCTGTTCTACTTTGTTTTTCAGTGAGAACATCCATATGATCTTGTTTTAAAATACTGATATAAATACACTGCACTGCTTCTTGGTATATTTATGTGATGACACAGAACCATTGTAATTATACTCTTCACCTTCTCAAACTATTTATTATCTTAGCAAGGGGAAATAGCACTAAAAGCAGCATTTAAAAAAAAAAAGTTATCTAAATTTCCACTTCAGATATGAGACAAGTTAATGATCCAAAGCATAAAATCTGAAATAAAAACTGAAGGCAAAGCAAACCCAGATACACTAATAGGTTGGTTCTGTTTGCATTAATATTCAAACAGTTCTTGAAATTGTGTAATAATAAACAAGTTTAGACTGAATGGAAACATTCTATGCAAACATATGACTACTTCTTCTGTTGTGGCAACCTTTTCAGGTAGTTTTGTTTTCATTGTTATGACAGTGAATACAGAGTAAATGAATGTTATGAAAAAGCTCTCCTTCTCTGAGTATCTGCGGTATCCTTTATTCATTTAAGGGTGTTTATTGATTTCAAGGGTTCTCAAGATGCCAGCATTAGATTCTTTCCTTTTTTTGCAATTTCACACAAAATCAGTTATTTTGAAAAGAATTCAGGCTCATGTTCTCAGTTTTATCTTATGCATCTTTTTAACAGTTTTTATGATGATATGTTCTGCCTGTAAATATCAAGAATCTTGCAGTTGTCCAACTAAATCTTCATTTTCATGTTTTTTTCTTTTCAGAAGAAATTAAATGTTGTAACAGTAACTGCTTTTTTGATGCAAGATAAGCCTACTAAATTATGTTTTGCTTTGTTGTATATAAGTCTATATTATTTGGGATATGTTATGGGAGTAATTATTTTTTATATATAATTGCATTAGATCTTACTTCCATTGATCCTGTGCAGTTCCATTTGCATGAAATAACAGTCCTGGCTGGTAGGTTACTGCAAGCAAAAAAACTTGGACTGCTTTTCAGTTTTGCACAGAATTGTTGATGTCAGTCTTAGAGTTGACCTGGATTCAATATTCTTCATTATTATTCAAGAGCTGTACAAAATTTTTTCACAAGCTGTCAGAACAATACAGGAAGAATTCTTCAGTAATTACTAATATTGCATTTATTTTTCCATTCAGCTGAAATAAAATTAACAAGTAAATAAATAAAGAAGCCCTAAGCATCATTCAGCTTTTCTGCTGTCTAGCCAGAATCAGCACCTGTACATAGCATAGCTTGAAGCCCTAGTGTGATAACAATAATGTATTAAGGAGAATTTTAAATCCTTGCTCTGTAGTATGACTTTCAGGGAAGATGACTAACTATCAAATTATGTGAACTTGGAATCCTTTAGTCTTCTGTAGTGTTTTGGAGTACAAGAAAGGCCACAGTGATAAAAGATTTCTCTCCATCTGAAATCATCCAGAAGACTGCAGCTAAAGTACCTGCTATGTCAAAATGTGGCACCTCATTTTAATAGCAACGAATTATTTTATTCTATATTAAATCTACAATAATCTTTTTCTTAATGTGAAAAATCTAATTCAGAAGGTCTCAGTGAAAACTTTCAAGCCCTGTGCTTCAGGCTGAGCTGTTAGGTGTTCCTTTACCTTTGAAAATCACGGTAGGCAGTTGTGCTTCCCTTGAGCTGCCCTCTTCTTATCTGCATTTTTTTCGTCTTGATATTCAAAACCTATTATGGGACTAGCCCACCTACCAGATCAGTGACTTTCCTTTCATGTTATTATTTTCCATTGTAGAGATATATGCATGATAATGGAACAATGAAACTGTCATTAATTAAAAGACTTCTTGCAAACAACACTTAAATTAACTAGACTTGAACTACTGGATTTGCTCTTCATATGAAATTAGCACAGGCTGTAGTGTCCATTTTAAAAAAAATGAAGTCGTAACTCATCTTAGAAAGGAAAGTTATTTTCCTTTCTAAGTAATGTTTTGTGAAGCAATCAAATATCTCCCTATGTTTAAAGTGCAAATAATGATTTAAAAGCCTCTACTACCATTGTGCAGAATCTGTCTTTGAGTGCTGCACACTGCTTGTGGCGAAATCATAAAAGCTTCATCACAGACAGCTCACATTAAGCTCTGATTAAAAGTCTCCCTTTTGTCTCCATTTTCAGGAGCTTTCCTCTACAATAAAAAGCTACTCTAAGAAAATAGCCCTCTGCTGCAATCTCCTTCAGAATTGTGAGAGCCATGCCATCCATCAGACATTTTACTTTACTGAGTAAAGAAATCCAGAACAACAGTAATTAGTAGGTGATATAGTCTCTTTCTCCTCTCACTTTTGAAACTTTAATTCCTTTTAAAGCAATTGTTTACCAAGCTTTATATTGGGACTAGGGCAATGTGTTTAGCTGGATTACTGCAAGTCGGGTTTTCAAAGCAGAACCTGAAAACGATGCATACCCTTCTGATGTTTGTTCCTACTCTGCCTTCAGACCAGCAGCATTCATCCTGTCTCAACTGGTGGTGCAACAGAGTCAGTCTATGTGCTGAATATAACATTTTAATTAGAGCTTCTGTGTTAGTTAATAGAATGGTTCAATGGTTATAAGTAAACCATGGGGATGTCCTTAAAGGACCTTGTCAAGGATATGGCAAGGACATTTCAGAATACTGTGTGTTTTACACAGTGTAGTTGTAGTTTGGACAACTTGACGATGGCAAGGAGCAAATTATTTCACTTCATGTTATAGCCTAAGCCACAAATTGTTGAATCTGTGTTTTAACAACCAGTTCACAGGAATGGACTCCAGAGCATAATGCAATTTATCTGGATTACTGAAATGCAACTTATATATGAGGCCAAGAATGAATTGTTAATCCAGTTAAGGTTTTGATTGTGTAATCAGTTATTATTAATGTAGCTTCACTGATAATATAACTCACCATCTAAATTATCCAATTATTGTAATTTATTGCTTATAATGACAAAACCAGATATGTGTTCACTCTTTCACTGCTCCTTTGAGTCCTGAAGTTGTTCTTCCAAGGTCACATTTATTACTGTCTAGAAAGATGATGCATGAACTGTGTCATCCAAATATCTTTGCTGGGAGAAATGTACTGTTGATCTTGAAAGGAGGGCATACTGCTGAGAAAGGTGCAGGAAAAAACACACAAAAGGAAGTTGTGTCTAGGAGAGGGAAGAAACTAGTTCTTGTGAGACAGGAAGTTGCCTAGGACTGGAGGGTAAATACAACACTTTTTTGTGCTGCTGTTCTCCACCTCAGTGAGCATCTGAATCCTGCCTTGTGTGAGGAAATGGTTTTGTTTCATTGTTCTGTTGCTGGTTGGGAGTCTCCTTTTCCTGTTTTGCCTGCAGTTAGACAACCACTGTCAAACTGGGAACATGATTTTTGAATCAAAATATGTGTCAAAGTGTTGAGAACTGTTGAGTGAGTTTCCTGGAAGTGGGTTACTGCAGTGCTGCCGTGAGCTGTTGTTAGCCTATCACTTGAGAAGAGTGAAGATAAGAAGAACTAGCAGAGACAAGTCCTATTTTCTTCCTGAGGAGAATAGGAGCAGGTTTGTCTCATCAGGTTCAGATCACATAAGTAGAATGAATGCAGTTCTGCCAAAATTATTGTTCATACAAGTCCACAGCACATCTGAATTCAGACTGTAGAATTTAGCTACTGTTGTACCACCTACTCTAAATGCTGTGACAGAAGAGTAGAGATCATGAGTAATCTGTGGAAGGTTATTGATATCTGTCACATCAAAAGTATTGTGCTGTGAGGTTGTGGTAGATGCTACACATTTATGATGGTTCCAGCAGTAGCAGTTTTTTCAGTTCTTCATTGCTCTACAAGAAATAACAGGAAGCACAAACATTTGTTGTATTTGGAAATCTGTCAGCCTTTCACTCTGCTACAGATAAGTTACGTGATTCAGTTGAAAGAAGGCACAGGATAAGATGTGTTTCCAAGCATTCTTTACACTCTTGATGCTTGCATGCTAGCACACATCATCCATTGTTCTACATAAGTTTTAAACAGGCTTCTGTGTTTAGGTGTGTGACATTTGACCCCTCTGCCTTTCCCTTTAATGCTTCCACCAACACACATATTTGATTCATATTCATACAGACCCCATTCATGTACTGTAAGCAGCAGCTGGACTGAAAATCTCAGTGATGCCTCTAGAGCTAACGGGAATACAGAGACAGTGTGGCTGCCTGGTGTCCTGGTGTGCATGGCAACTATGGGGAGCAGAGTACAAACACAGAGTCACTGAAAGTTCCAGGCAATCTCAAAGAGTCTGTATATATTGCAAGTGTGAATAAATAGTATTATTTTTGAGTCTGACTTCTTCGCATTAATGCCAGCCAGACATATAGTGTAAGGGCTGTTTGCGAATCTAGTGTTAGACCCATAGTAAACAAATCTCACTATTCATGCACCCAGCCACTCTCTTAGGAGAACCAGACCTGCAGCATGAGGGCTGACTGTGAACTCAGTGTTGGACCTATAGCAGTAGTCCTTAATTGGCACCCTTATTAAGGTATAATTCCAGCCACATCTAGACCCTCTAATCTCTGAGGACTGACTAGAATGCAAGAAGGTTTATTCCTTACTACACGTGCACTTCTCTTTCACAAAACAGCAACCAATGTGGTCTGGCCTTTAGTGAACTGTGCTTCTCTTCAGCCATGGTCTTTTAGGGATGGCCTGGCCATTAAGATCCCAGGAATACAGAGTTTGTCGAAGTGTGAAAAGTCATTTCTGATTCAAAGACTTCAGCTTTTTCGTTTCAATACCAGTTAATGCAATGAATCCTCTTACATGTGTTTCCTGAACAGTAAATGAACAGAAAGTTTCCTGAATACTAAATGACAATTGGTATTTTCTTTTCAAATGTTCAAAAAGACATGAGCTGTCTCAGATTCACTGGCTATAGAGGTAACTATATATTTACAACCATCTACAATACCTTATACAACAGGTGTAGATATAACCAGGGAATGAGAAGGTTGTTATATAGATCATCAGCAATGGCCTTTCACAGTAACCTGACAGCATGGTGTCATTGTTGAAGTGTGTAGTTTGCTAGGTAGCTGTTATGGGTTAATTCTTGACCCCTTGACATGACATGACAGCTGAGGAAACTAACCAGATTCATTCATATGACCAACAGAAGAACCAATGGACATCCCTTCTCTAGTGGACTATATGTGGCTCATGGGAGGGCTGAACTGTGTCTCCCTTGCCTGAACCACACTGCAGATAGCTAGGCTGTGAATCTGATACTACTTCTTGATCTGGTGAAAAGGTCATCCCTCTCCATCTTTTTTTACTTGATGACTTCTAACTCTCCTTTCTTGCATTTTTATTCATTTTCCCTCATTTCTGAGCCACTATTAACATCATTTTATCCCCATCTCCATTTTCTTTTCTTTCTTACTTCTCCCTTCTTCCTTTCCCCTCTAGCAAAAGGTGGAGTGTGTGGAAAAATCCTTTCTCTGGTTTTTTGGGTTTGGGTTTGTTTTTGTTTACTATGGACTATTTTCCTAGTTACCCACAAGAAGCTGCAGAGGAATCTTTGTAAGGTTTTCACTTGGTGCAGCTGTCACATCTGCATTAAGAGAGAGGCCAATCCATTTTGCTAGCAGCTTATAGGATTTTTTTTTCCCTTCATCTTTTTCTAACTGCTTCTTGTTATTTTTCTTTACCATAATTTTATTGTATTTTGAAAACCCTGGGAAATCAGAACTGGGACAATAGCTTTGAAGGACTCTAGAGAGATTAAAAAAAGAGCAGTCTGTCAGAGTTATATCCATATTACCAACCTTTATACAGGTTATACTACACCTAGATGTTATCCATACAGGTGTAGAACCACAATGCACTAATCTCTTGTGATGTAAAATGCAAATGTGCCCAAACATGTAGATGTTGATGTGACGTTGAAGATGCAACATTCAAATGTAGAATTGGGAGTAGAATGCCTAACATCGTAAATATACTCTGTATGAATACAGTCTCCATTGAACTGATATTAAAAAAAATATTAATTTTCTTTAAAAAAAACAAAACAAAACAGGAAACTCTGGCTTTAGGACTATTTCAAGGCTGATGATCCTATTCAGGCTGTTCATTTCAGCACCTGCTTGCTAGTGAGATCAGAGGACCAATTTTCAAAATGTACAAAGCACTCAGAAAAGACTACATGAAGACTCCTGATATACGGCTAGAAAACTGTTAACTTTGCATCGGGAAGTTAGAAGCATGAAGACAACTTTGGTAAATATAAGCAGTAGATAGAAGGAAGCCATAACAAGGTGCAAGGACCAATTAGCAAGAACCCTGTAAGAACAACTACTCATGACAGGGCAACGTTTCACTAGTTTTGTGATTGCAATTCAGCATTTCATGCTAAGGGTGAAAGATTACAGGGAGAAAGATTTCTAATTGTAGAATGTCCAGCCCTTGCTCAGCAATCCAATGCATATGTATGAACTATTAATGAACATGTATATCTCTGCCCCAGTGTAACCATAACTGTTACAGGTCACAGTGTGCAAGTTAGGTAGAAAGACCCCTCTTTAGACCCAGTGCCAAATCAGCACATACCTGCTTTATAACTCTTTGTGGATTATAGAGTTTGATTCCATAAGTCACTCCTCACTTCTTGAGTTTTCCTTTCTCTTCACTCAATCAGAATGGCTACGACTGTAAATGCATCAGTTGATGTTTCGACTAGGGTAAGCTCATATTAGTCCTTCTTACAGCAAATGGTGAGACTAATCTAAAGATGAAACAATTTGATCTTTTCAATTTTTAAATCCGTTTCTGATGTTTATTACTTGGCATTTTTAAAGTCCTTTCAGTATTCCTTTCTTGCTACAGGAACCACTGACTGAGCAGAGGCTGGATTCACCTCCACGACTGCTAATTACAGAAATCACGGCAAACAACTTTTGCTGTAAAAAGCAGCCCAGTGTTAAAGTTGTTGAATTATCATTAAGTTGCAGTTTTCCTTGCTTCAGAAAAAAATACAAAGTCTGAGAGTAGCTGGAAAAGAGCAGAGATCTAAGAAGGGGATAGCCTGGCTGAGGAAAACACTTGTTAAAATGTTTGAAAATTCTTCTTAAAGATTGTTTTACGTGTGTGTAAATTCACACTGCACAAAGTGTGTTTCCAAGGCAGAGCAGCAATTAAATTCTGCCTTGTGCACGTGTCCTATATCAGTGGTTTTCGACCGCATTTGCATAGACGGCAGCGGATTATGGAGCTAATCCACACATTTCTGACTTACTGGAACTTTCCTGAACTCCATAAAGTGTGGCAAGGCAGGGAGAAAACTTGCCTAGGAGCCAGAAAACAAAATATTGGGTTCAATCTTGATTTTCATTAAGGCAGAAATTTACCAGAAATATGTTGCTAAGGTTTTTTTTTAATAATGAACTTGTTGTGAGCACTTATTATATAGCCTAAAGGGTAGCTGATTAGAGAAGCAGACCTATTGTAAGGCAATGAATGTGATATGATTAGTCTGGAACTGGAGACAACCAGGGAATTTTTAGAGATCTACATGAGAAGTGTGCAAAGACAACAGGATAACAAGGAGATTTAGTATCAATTAAATCTAAGTATCTCTCATAGCAGGGGAAAAAAAACAAAGGGCTTTTATGCTTTAGAGCGTGTTATCTGTCAGTTCTCAAAAGGGATCTGGGAGAATGCATAAGTTTCACTTGTACTCAGTGTGCAACTGGTAGGAAAAATACGAAGTTGTGCTAAGAATGAATTATTACTGTTATACAAGAAATCAGCAGCACCATCCATCTGCATTATTATTGTGCACTGAGTACTCATCAGAAATCGGTCTATATGAAAGAAATGGTTCTAAGAAGGATGAAAAGGTCCTAAAAAATCATTCCTGTAAGTGCCTATAGCAACTCTTTTTTTTCCTTTAGAAAAGAGATGAGTAAAAGAAAAGATTTGTCAAACACTGTAATAAATACTATATAATACAATATAATGAAGTATGGACTAGCTAGCTCAGGTGCATTAGTTCTTGCATGCCCTGAAGGAAGCCCTATCTCTTTTCCCTCTGCTACTCGTGTCCTAGAGGCTATTTCAAATGATGCTCCAAGATCCACATATTTTAAGAGTAAGGCAATATCAATTTCTCTCTTCACAACTTTATTGAACA
>JAOXOE010026557.1:0-21311 GCA_028565055.1 Phoeniculus purpureus
AGACATTTAAAACCTGCCTGGATGTGTTCCTGTGTGACTTGGTCTAGGTGATCCTGCTGTGGCAGGGGTATTGGACTGGATGTTCTTTCAAGGTCCCTTCCAATCTCTAATGATTTTATGAGTCAATGACTTTATGATTCTATGACTGCTTTCAGGTAGCCCAAAAGTGTGGTGCAAATGACACACTGATGGTTGTGTTCCAGAGCATGATTAGTTGCTTCTGGAGTTTAATCTTTAGTTGCTGTTCTGGATGTCCCTGATGTCTGGCAATATCATTACTTCCCCTGCATTGTCAGGGAGTTTAATTATCTAGTTCATTCCAGGGCTTCAGTAGACCTGAAAGCAGAAGGTAACTTGTGGCATCTGGGCTGTATGTCCTTGTGTCTTTGAAGTCCACTTTTTGTGTTTTTTTTATTGTTTAGCTGTCAGAGCTGGTCTACATCTGTCCTAGTCATCATCTTTTCTCATCTAAGAAGGACATAGTCATGGTCTGGTCTAAGGTAGTCGTGGTTTAAGTTTGCTCTCTGAGCAGTTTATTGTGAAACTCATCAAGTTCAAGGTGTATTTGAACACATCTGAATCAGTCAGGTGCTTGTAGGTTGGTAAGTTTGCCTGTGTTTATAGGCTGAAGTAGTTAAGCTGGGTTCTTCATTATCTTCTGGCTGTAATCTACAGGCTGGTTACTGCACATTTGGGGGCTTCTGCTGATCAGTGGGATTCTAGCGGAGGTTTTGCATCCACCTAGGACAACAGAAGAGTGGTAGGTCCTAACCAGCCTTCCTCCAGAGGTGACAGATCCACAGCTTGTGTCAGGGCTTCACTTCCACTGGATGGTGTGGGTATGTTTCACCATGGATAAAGGGGGAAAGCCTTTATTTGGGATTGTGTGTTCTTGTTACAAACATCTGTGATTCAAATCCTTGTACCTAAGCAGGCTGTTGTATCCACACTGTGAAAGATAAGCTCTTACAACTGATCTGGAAGTAGAAGTCTTTGTCCTGGCTTAACCATGATCACCCGGTCCTTAACAGTGTTGAGGGCAGAACCGGTGCCTTTGAGCAGACAAATACGTTAACAAAGGCCAGCACGCTGACCTTAAAACACAGCACAGGTTTGTCTGTGCAGAGATGTCTCTTAAAATAGCAAACAGAGATGTCGTGAGTTCTAGGAAGCTGTTTGAAACTGGTTGTGATGTGGAAAAAGAAACGTGCTGTGCCGAGGGCAACCAGCTTCATCCAGATCCAAGGCCACAGCACCAATAGAGCAAAGTACTCATCTTTTCCTCTCACTTGCCATGTTCAGCCTTTCACCCCATGTACTGCAGACTCTGTGGCCTCCTTAGTTAAACTGTACATCAGGGTTAAGGGGAGAGTGTGTGGGCAGCACCAGGAGATCCTCCAAAAGAAACAAATACTGAGGAACACTTTTTGGTTCAGATACACGATGCAAAATGATTCTGCTTTTCTAAAATGCAGAATTAGTGATGCTGAGGACAACCCTGCTCTGAGAGCTGGGCTGCTGGGACTTGTCTTGGTTTTTTGGGGTTGGTTTGTGGTTTTTTTGCACATTCAGAATTGGGGCAAAGTTAGAGTTCTCATCAGGCACAAACAGAGCATCTGTGGTTGTTATTGCTCTTGTCTCTGCTGCCTTGGTACCATTACTGTGCCTTGTTCTTGCCATGCTAACAGTGAGCTTTGCCTAATTGTGGGATAATGTGACAACTCATGGGATTGATTATAATGGGATCTCGTCCAAGCACAAATGTACCTCTTTGAGTATCTCCAGACTTGATTTGAAAAAGCAAGGTAATACTTGTTCTCCAAGAAAGTGCTTTGTGGAAAAAGCCTGGAAAAAGGTTGTGTCTGCCTTTGCTTAGTATCATGGTGAACAGAAACCATTCACTTCTAGGGTTAAAAGCTCTTGTTCCTGCTGCTGCCCCACTACTGCACTTGCAGAGCCTTCAGCAGAGGTGTTTGAGAGAGTTGCTGCCACAGATGGTGAAAAATGAAGATGTTGGAGTTCTTCAAAGCCAGAGGGATGATTAGCCAGGTACCCCTGGAACAAACTGGGCTGGGAAACAGTGCAAATCCCAAACAACCTGGAACACTCAGCTGAGGAACAGCTGTGCTCCAACAGGGGAACCCACAGTGCTGCTCCCTTGCTATAGAGTGAAGGGTAGCAGTCCCTTGGACACCTCTTTGCATGGTGCAGTGGGTAGATGGAGTTCTCAGGGCTCTAGCAAAGAAACTTCTAGCAATGGGAAAGCTCAAAACGCTTGGAACGTGAAGTAAGGACAGCAGTAGCCTCCAGGGATATCTGAACCGCTGAGAGTGCTCACCACAGAACATTTGTATAGACATTTGCTTTTCTTGTGTTGGCCAAGTCTTGTGTCTGCTGCAGTGAGTAGCTCAGATCAGTCCCACATGCTGATTGCTTACAGCCTTTGAATTAACTCCCACTCGATTTAGCGAGATGGAGCTCTGATGAAGCTCTTCTCAACAGTTGTATATCAATTTCCCTTCATGCTGGCATGATTATGAGGTACTGCATTTTAACTATAGAATCTTCAAGGTTGGAAGAGACCTACAAGGTCATCCAGTTCAGCCATCAACCCAGCTCCTCTTCCTCTTATTGGGGAGTGAGGCAGTACAGCTGTCTTGAGAGGGACTGATTTAGATACTTGTCTATCACAGTGGGTTTCTGGAGGATTTTGTGTGTAGCTTACATTATGAAAACCTGTATTTTGAGATCATCTGGACTTAAGAGATGTTGGTTTTCAAATTTTCTTCAGCTGTGTGATAGCTCTGAGGGGAGGCTCAGTGAGACTGTGCAAAGGAAACAGGACGCCCATCAATGGTCTGTGAATAGAACTAGGAAGGTGCTAAATTCTAACCTTTCAATTGCCCTCATTGCCTGACAATGAGCACCGATTTTCTTTAATGATTATTTGGTCTGTAATGAAGCTCACAAATACCCAGTGTTTTTGAGGACAATATTACAGCCTTTCTCTTTGAAACCCAAGTCTCTTGAATGCCTCATCTGTGCTTCCTTCTTCTTGAAGCTCAGTTTTGAGTCATGAATCTTATTTTTCCAGGAAAAGTAAGATAAATGTATCTGGACCCAGGGTGTCTAGCCTACTTCTAGTTGAAAATCTTCAGTGCAATAAAAAAGCTATGGGGGTTGTGTGGTTTCAGCCACAGAAAGAGCAGCTTTTGCATTGGTGTCTGCTTTTCAAACCCTGCCATGGCAGACCTTTCAAATAACGGATGGCCTTGCAGTTGTCACTTCTGAAGAGAGCAGATAGAGGACATCTAAAGAGAGGAAGAGAAGTATTACCTAGGCTGGAGATCAAAGTACACTTCCACTGGGACCAAATCCAGTTAATGCTGTATTTACTTTAATAACCTCTGGGGAAGGGTACCTATCCATTTCAGTCTCACTATCATTTCTGAAAGCCACCAAGGCGGAAATTACAGATTCGTAAAGTCAGCTGCAGGAATTCATCAAATGCTTATTCAAATCATGGTTGGCTGATTGCTGCAGTTCTCATTCCTGAGACAGAAAGAAAATCTCCCCTTTGAAAGCCACATGCAGGCACAGGAGATACAGAGGAGCACTCACAGGTTCATCACTGCTTTAATAGGGTCTTTAAATGGGCAAACCTGGCTTCCTCATCCTTGTCAGCTTCTCAGTGCTTTGCTGACGGCAAGACCCCACTATCCCAGCTGTTGCTGCTGGGGAATGTGGGGTGCCATGGGCCATGCGATGTGCTGGGGAGGGTGGAAACTCTCCAGGGCACAAACATCCTGTACAACTGAACCTGACTGCCTGGTGCTTCTGTAAACAGAATAGATTGCAGCCAAGTGTGTGAGCTTCACTGTACATGTTGTATGGTGTGCTTGGTAAAGAGCAGAAATCTGTTGTTTCAGCGCTGTTCTAGCTGCAGGCTCTAAGTGAAGTGCAGGTAGGAATGCAGTGTGCTTACAGCTGGCTACACCTAGGCTGCTAAAGACAAGACCTCAGTCACAACAGAACTGCTGCTAAGCTCTTCCTTGAAGATGAGGTTGGCCAAAGCTGCATATTGGGATGAATTTTCCACTCAGAACCATTCACTGGGATTGACAGTAAGGGTGGCCTTGAAGTGGCATTCAAACCTGTACCCTCTCTTACCTGGGTTTACCAGTGTAGATGTAGCTGGAAGGTCAGGATGGCTTTTGCCCACTAGTGCTGAAGAAGATTGACTGTGCTGACTCTGTCTTCCCATCTCTTCATTTATCCTTGGCTTTTCCTGGCCCTCTGCACCATGCTACTAGAACACTGCTGCTGTTGGCAGTTAGGACTCTGGTGATGGCATCTGTCCACTTCTGAGCCCCTCTGTGTCCTGCACTGAGAGGAGATTGTACTGCCAGGTCATACCTTATGAGACACAGGAGGCCACTGGGGTGGAGTCAGAGACTTGCACTGCCTGGTGCTCAGGTGGCTGGAGGAGCCTGAGCCTGGGGGTAACTGAGATCCTCTTTGGGATAGCAGCTTCTCACTTGTGATGAAGGCAGGAGTAGCTGGCTGCTAAGTGTCCTCTTGTAGACAGTGATTTCTCAGGAAGTGCATGGAGGGTTAAGCTCACGTCTCAAGTTTTCTGTCAGAGCCAAAGTCAGTGACCAGAATTTAAACCAAACGTTTGGTTAAATGGGGCCTCTTACTGTCCAATCTTTCCATTTCGTAGTTGTAGGTAAGGTGAGTGTACAAAATCCAGCAGTAATCTTCTCCAGCCTGTGGTGTCAGCTAAAGCCACACAGCTGTGGGCAGGAGAGGACGAGGGTAGAAGGTACTGTACATACTCAGAGGCAGCGAACAAGATCACCTACCACACGTGGGGAATAGACAGAAATGGGGGTTCTTGCATGCTTTAACCTAGCCGTGTGCTCACAGCTGGAGCATGTGTGCAGGAACAGTCACTTCTATCAACAGCTGGTACTTCCGTGCCTCCTCACGCTAACAGAATGTTGGCCCGTGGGAGGCTTGGTGAGAAAGACCTGCTGTTCCTGCTGCTGCAATTAACCCTGCTTGTTATGGCTGGAGATTAGAGGCAATCCAGTAACGCTGCAGGATCCATGGGTTACAGGAGTGAAATGTGCTCTACTTCTAGTCCTCACTCTGCTCTACTTTCAGTCCTTGCTCTCAAGGGGGAATTGCCAAGTATCTCATTTAAAAATCTTAAAGTGGATCCATTCCAAGCTGAGCAGTCCCAGGTCTCATTAACAAAAGTGCTCATTCTCAGATTAGGAAGTGACAGTAGGACACCCTCGCTTCCAGCTGAATTGCCTATTGCTTTGGGCTCTAGTGACAGACAACAAAGTCGGGCCTTTCTGCACAATTCATCCCCAGGTTGGACTTCTGAATTGCAAAACACAGTGAGCTGCAGGGTCCTGGTTGGAAGTGGAGAAGGCTGGAGGCTGTGATTTGGGAGACTTGTATTTTATCCTGGGATCTTGGGCAAGTTGCTTCAACTCTGGACTTGATTTTCTCCTGTTTCTGCCTGACTTGCTCACGGTGGCACCTTTGAGTGTTTGCACAGCTCTGGAGCTCTGCTGGGGTTGGCTATGACCCTGCTCACTGCAGCCACGGCTGTAGCTGTAGTCTGAAGGATCTGGAAGGGAAGGTTTGTCCAAGTGTTCTTTGTTTGCTGCTATCTGACAGTTTATTGTCCCGTAGGTTTTTGTTCAGAGACTGGTAACTGTAAACCTGTTTGGAACAGCATCTTTGTTGTGTGGCCCCTGCTTCAGACACTGGTGCTTGGGGTTTAAGCAGTACTGAGTTAAAATTTACCTTGGGTGTCTCAGCTGGGAAAAAGCTTTTGCTTTCTTTTGGCATCTGGAACAAACAATAATGGTCATCAGGGTGGAGCCAAAAGCCCTTACCTAGAAGAGAATGTTTTCGCTTCTCATCCATGTGAATTCCCATTTTTCAGACACCACTGAGCTTCCAGCCAATGGGGTGGTTGTGGGGGGATTCAAGGAGACAGGCGTGACGTTGGAGTCTGCCACTCCAGTTACTGATAGGGCTAAACATGACACCCATGGTATTCAGTGCATACTTTGGGTCCAGCCTGTGGGAAATAGAGACTCCCCTTGCGTCTGTCTTTTGGCAGTGCTGACATCAGATAAAGAACAGCCCAACCACACAGCTCTCAGTTTCCCTTCATGACTGGACCACAAGTGCCAGTGAACACTCTGAAGATGAGAATAGATTTTTACTGGGAACAAGCTGAGAGGACAAAGAACACTGTAGGCAAAAGTATTGCAAAGTCCTATGAAAACAGAGGTCTCTGGCCATTATGTTTGTAAAACTAAGTCCTGGGTTATTTTAGCTGTATGCCTGCTTTCTGCACTTCTCCTGATCCCACACCTCCCACTAGCCAGGTCCCGTCAGCTTCTGCTTGGAGCTGTTTAGCTTGAACATTGCGCCCAGCTCTTCAGCTCCCCTCCTGGCTTGCTCAGCACTACTCCCATGCTCTGCTTCTCTTCCCAGACACTGCCTTCCCCTCTTACTTTCTTCTTTTACTCCTTCCAACACCCTGAGCATTTCTTACCTTTCCCCACGCTCCCCTGCCCGTCCATTACCATGGCCCTACAGCCTTTTCCATGGGCTGAAGCACTACCCCTGGCAGCAGGAGTGAGCAGGTTTTGATAAAACCCACCCCAGGACCATGTTTTGGGAGGGACACCGTTCTGACTTTGCTGTTGCTTTGCTTCCACAGCAGGTATTTTGGACAAAGGTGGTAGAGTTAAAGCAGTGGCACTGAGGAGCTGGCGCCTGCCCAAAGTCTCGGAAAGGAAGTTTGTAGGGCAGAGAACTTGTGGGTGGCGATAGGCTGCATGTGGGTGAGCAGAAAAGTGGGCGGCAGAGTTGGGGATGCATTTGAGCGCCATCCCAGGAATGAAGCTGGCATGAATAGTACTAAGCATTTTTTCCTTTCCCCTATGGCTAACCCTGGGCAGTGGTTGTTGAAGTGGTATTTCAGTTGTCTGCTTAGTAAAGAGAGCAGAGAGGTTCATCCACTGGCACAGTTTGTCCTGGTGCTACCACTAATCACAGAGTTGCTTGTGGTGAGCAGAAGCTGCTCGTTTCCCATGGATTAGTATCTGTCACAGCTCTGTAGGGCTCTGTGCTGTGTGGTGGGGTGGTTTTTGTGCGTGGGATGATGGCAGTGTTGGCTGCTCACTAGCTTCCCTCACTTTCTTTGATCTTAAAGGACGATGCAATGTGCTGAGCTTCTCTCAGGCTGATTCAGCACCACCGTCATGGGTTCAGCATCAGCTCTTCACTTCCTCAGCATGTTCACAGGCAGTGCAGCCCTAAGTCACTGGGACATTAATATCTGCTGTATAACAATCAATGAGTTAATGCTCTGGGCCGTGCACTCACATACGTCTGTCTTCACATTTCAATGTGCTTAACATCACAAGTGTGTTCTCAAGAGAGAAATTACTGTGGTCTTACATCTGGAGAGCTCTGTGTCTGAGTGACCTGTGTGGGCTCTGCAACACTGCTGCAAAGACACACATTGTCCCCCCTGCAGCCTAAGGTCCAGGTTCAGAAGGTAAAGAAAAGGCTCAGAAAATACTGCGTAAATGCTGGAGATTAAGAAAATCTGACCAGTGCAGTTGGAAGCAGCATCTCCTGTTGCCATTGGGCTAGATGGCTCATTGGTCTGGCTCAGGGGGACATGCTTTAGGTTCTCAATTAGATTTCCTGAAGATTGGGAAGGGAAGATCACTGGAGAGGAGGGGGCTGGGGAGGGACTCACGTGTTTGTTAAGCCTGGGAGTGTTCACAGTGTGCACAGACCTGGTACCCAAACCTGGGGCAGGGGTTACCCAAACAGGGTAACGCTGAAGAATAGGAACCTCAGCTGGACTGAACAGTAGCTGGGCAATTACAAAGACTTTTCTTTTTTTAAACAAAGAAGAAATCAGCTTGAAAAGAAGTGAAAAAGGGCAAACGTTTAGTTATGTGGGGGAGACACTCCAGAGCAGAAACAACTGCAGCGGCAGTTGTGTCCTGGTTTGACTTGGCTGAGGGTCACTCTGCTGGTGTTGCTTTGTGCCCCAGGCAGACTCAGCGCTGGGCTGGCCTGGATCTTTGCTTCCTACTGAGGCAGAAGATGGGCTCCCTCACACCTCCTTTAACAGCAGCAGCTAAAAGATTAAGCGTCTAGTTTACACCAAATCATTCTGTAGGCAAATGCCTCTCGGGGTGTGGGAATGATCCCTTTTCCAGCAGTAAACCTTACTTGGGTTGATTTTTAGGGTGTGATGCCCTGGAAAGTGTCAATCTCCCTGCTGAATAGACGAGTCTCTTTAGACTAATGGTAATGGTAGAGTAAAGCCTTGATTTTCCCCTCTTACCTCCCAAATGCAGTCTGCCTTCTCTCCATTTGAGAGTTCACCAAGCTGCAGACTGTCTGTAGCAACTTTGCTCTCTGAAAGATTCTCACAAACGGCCTCCTTCTTTGAAAACAGCCCTTGTGTCATGCAAAGAGGCTCAACTACAAGTGGTACCTCACGGCTAAGAACTGCCTTTCCTGTCTCTTCTTTCTCTTAATGTTATCCCAATGTGGCTGAGTGTGTGGGAGGTTAGGTGTGTATGGCAACTGTCCCTGTGCAGTATTGTGTGCACTCAGGTGAATCACAGAAACCCTGTTCAGTGTCTGTTTTCACGTTGGTGTCAGGTACAGTGATGCTGTCCAGTTTTGGGTACCTCAGTACAAGAGAGACATTGAGGGGCTGGAGCAAGTGCAGAGGAGGGCAATGAAGCTGGTGAAGGGACTGGAGAATAAATGCGATGAGGAGAGATTGAGAGAGTTGGAGCTGTTTAGTTTGAGGAAGAGGAGTCTAAGGGGAGACCTCATCGCTCTCTACAACTATCTGAAAGACAGCTATCTGAAAGGACACTGTAGAGATGTTGGTGCTGGTTTCTTCTCACAGGGAATTAGTGACAGAAGCACAGGAAATGGATTCAAGCTTCAACAGGGGAGGTTTAAACTGGACATCAGGAAGTCAGGCAGTGGAATGGGCTGCCCATGGTTGTGGTTGAGTCCCCATCCCTGGATATGTTTAGAAGTCCCTTAGATGTACTGTTGGGGGATCTGTTTTAGGGGTTGGTGGTTGGACTCTATGACCCCAAGGTCTTTTCCAACCTGAATGATTCTGTAATCACCTGCTTTTTTTCCCCATAGAGGAAGTTAGTAACCTAATTAGATCACCACTTTGATAAGCTGAACCACTGCAGCTCTATACTGCATGATCCCAGGACATTGTAGAGTAGAGTTGATGGTTGGACTCAATGATCCCAAGGTCTTTTCCAACCTGAATGGTTCTGTGATTCTGTGAACAGTAGAAAACATGGACACATGGTTTTAGGGGGTAGAAAGCTGCCCCTGTGTGTTATGGTATATTTTTGTATGTAGGTAGAGATGTGAAATGGAAGAGTCTACTGCACAACCCTTAAATCCAGTGAACGGAGCCCATATGGAGCTGGCTGCTGGCACACTGCTCAGCAAAATGACAACCCGCACAAGTCCTTATTTTGGACAAATTATTTAGCAATAAAATGATTGCTTAAAAAAAACCATGTTGGAGGCAAACCAGCTTATACCGGGAATTTATTGAATCTCGTGCTCCCGCTGTATGTTTGTAGTCAGGAGATCTTGTTTAGAAATAGATTCCTTTCCCAGCTGAAGGACCAGTGCTGTGTTAGTGCAGAGAGGCATTAAAACACCATGTCAATGCTCCCATAACTCCTTTTCCATGTCTATTCTAGCAGCTTTGGAGCGCTTTGATTTCTGAGCAGCAATATGAACCATCTTGCAACTTAGTAGGTGTCTGACATGGATGCACATGCCTGTTGTTTGCTTACACTGGTTGGCTTAACGTCTTCAGTTCAACAAACAACAGAAAATGCAGCATCCCATGACACACGTGTACTGCGTGGAAGGGAAAGGTGAGAACTAAAGTTATCAGGTCCCCTCTGAACATCACAACATGGTGATTTATGGGGTCAGCTTGAAATGGAGTTCTGGGAAATGGCTTCTGTGAGGAAGAGGATGATATGTAAACTGAGAAGCAGCAGGAAGTAGGATCCAAACCAGTTTGTAGCTTCTTAATTTGGTCCATGTACTCTGCTGTACCAGGATACACCAAACACCCCTGGGATTCCCACTGTCGTACCCCCAGCAGCACTCATGTGCTGGGTTGCTGTGCTGGTATGCAGCTGTTCTAGCAGGATCAGCTCCAGCTCATGGCTATGGACAGCAAAGCCTTTATTTCAGTGATAAGCCAAGAGGTGCTGCTGTGCTGTGAGCTGAGATGAACCCCAAATATTGACACTGAGTCAGGAAGAAGTTAGGGAATTTTTATTCTGTTACCAGAGTTCTCTAAAGATGATGATGCTGCCGCCTCAGGCTTTGGCTGTGTGTGTATACACCTCTGTGATTTTTCTTTCCTGAGACTTAAAAGCAAGAGGTGCTAAGGTGCTGAAAGCCGAAGCTATTGCTAAAAGGTCCTGCTGAATACAGCAGCCAGCCCTTCCCATGCGTATCTGGGTTTCTCTAAAGCCAACTCACAACTGGTGCTTACACTTGGCTTTAGACAAAAACTGTGGGGAAAAGTGAACTGCTGTTCCATGAAAACTTGGCCAGATGACAAAGATAACAATGCTCAGTGCCCTAGAGCCCCTTGTGCCTCTGCCACGCAGTCTGCAGGCGCCTCCCTGCACCCCACATGTGTTATTTGATAGGGAAGTTGCTGCAATGCTGCCTACAACACAGATCGATCCCTGACCAAGGCAGTCCAGGACGATGAACAAAAAGAGCTCCTGGCAGTCCAGGACGATGAACAAAAAGAGCTCCTGCCATGCCTGGAGCTAAGTTGTTGGTGTTTGGATGGATTGACTTTTACTTACTTATTTCTGGCTTGGAAAAAATTTACCATTAAGCCTAGTTGTGCAAACTGCTTCCCCATCCATGCTGTATGAGGTACTCACACCGCAAGCTGGGCTGTCAGCTGCTCTCACTGTTCTTCCCAGTGCAGTGTTTGGTGTGTCAGATCATTCTGTTTCTGATCCAGGAGGGATTTGTCAAGCAGTTATTTTTGTGCAGCTTGGAGGAACTTTAGGGATTAGTGAAAAAGAATGGATTTTTCAATATCCAAACCTTGTAAATTATCACAGAATCATCCAGGCTGAAAAAGACCCTTGGGATCATTGAGTCCAACCATCAACCCTACTCTACAAGTTCACCCCTAAACCAGATCCCCCAACAGTACATCTAAGGGACTTTTAAACACATCCAGGGATGGGGATTCAACCATTCCAGTCCATTTTGGGTGAGGTTTCTGTAGTTTAGATTGATTGAATCACAACAGTTATAGTTCCTCAGCCAGGAATTCACTTGCTGCACAGAGCAGTGATGGGGTGGTTGAGTAAGGATCTCCCCAGTTATACAGAGAGGCTGTACAACCTGTGTGAGATCTCTATGCAGCCAGAGGGCATGGAGCTTTCTGTGGGCTGAAAGCAGGGCACAGCCCTGCAGTTCACAGTGTGCATGTGGAAGGGAGCAGCTGATACCCAACCTCAAATACCAAACCCTGTTCCCATCAAAGGGTAAACTTGTGCCTCTCCTAAAATACAGGGCTTCTAGCATTTTGTAGCTGTCAATTCATGAAAACAGTGCTGAAACTGCCTCAAAGGGCAGGGCCAGCACCAGGTATTTCTGCTCTCAGAGACACTGCTGGGCTGGTTTATGTTTGTGTTTCGGGGGCTCTCCAGAAGCAGCCATGTTGGCCAATACTGATGGGGAAACCTTTCTATTTCCCTTTTGGATAGAAAGGAATTGGACTTCTCCTACAGTTAAAGAGGAACCCAAACAAGGATGTTTTTTGCTCAAAGGTTATTATTTTGTTATGGAAAACATTGAATTCTCTGTAGGAGTCAGATATTTTCAGAGAAAAATGTTCATCTGCTCAGTTTTACATGGGGGAAAAAATTTGTGTTGACTTAGCTGTGCACTGGTGGCCACCTGTAGCCCTCGAGGCTGTCTCCATCCTGCCTCTGCTCCAGGGTGTATTTACTGCTGTGCCCAAAGAAGTTAGAGGATTTACAAAGCTAGCGATAACCAGCTTGAATTGGTTCTTAACAGATTTGCCATTAGATTTTTTTTTTTTTTCCAGCAGGAGTAGGGAGGTGATTGTCCCCCTGTACTCAGCACTGGGAGGCCACACCTTGAGTACTGGCTCCAGTTTTGGATACCTCAGTACAAGGGAGACATCAAGGTGCTGGAGTGAGTGCAGGGGAGGGCAATGATGCTGGTGATGGGCCTGGAGAATCAATCTGGTGAGAGAGAGTTGGGGCTGTTTAGTTTGAGGAAGAGGAGGCTAAAGGCAGACCTCATGGCTCTCTACAACTATCTGAAGGACGCTGTAGAGATGTTAATGCTGGTCTCTTCCTCACAGGCAATTAGCGACAGAAGCAGAGGGAAGGGCTTCAAGCTTCAACAGAGGAGGGTTAGACTGGACAGCAGGAAGAAATTCTTCCTGGAGAGAGTAGTCAGGCACTAGAATGGGCTGCCCAGGGTGGTGGTTTAGTCCCCATCCCTGGTTGTGTTCAAAAGTCACTTAGATGTGGTGTTGGGGAAGATCTGGTTCAGGGGTGAACTTGTAGAATAAGGTTGATGGTTGGACTTGATGATACCAAGGGTCTTCTCCAACCTGAATTCTATGTTTCTGTGAAAATTACAAAGGGAGTTAGAGGAGTGAAGTGGCTGCTGTCTGATGAACTCAAGGGGTCCCTGGTGCCAGTTCTTAGGGTGTCAGCACTTCCTGGAGGATGCAATCCAGAATTCTTTGCCTTGCTCCTTGGGCAGCATTTAGAGAGAAGCATAGGAACAGTTATTCCTACAACAGGAACTGAAATAAAGATTTCACAGCCTAACAACATGGGAAGAGTGACAAGAAGCATGTGGAATTATGCAGTATTGCTAAGCACCAGCTTAACATGTTAAATGGAGAGGAAAAATTTCAAAAGCAAAGTACTTAGAAAGAAAAGAAGACAAAAGCCCTTCCTTAGAGACAACAGCTATCAGAGAAATGAGTCGTCTAGGGACTGGGAAGGGGCTTGGGAGATGTTCTTACATTCAGGACAGATACTTGATGATAGCAGCGCTTTGATAGCAGTTGCAACAAGAACCTCCTCTAACTGAAAAATGTTGTGACATTTCTCAAAAGGAAAGAAGGGCTACAGAAAGAGTTTCACAGGCACGTCCAGTGACAGACATTCGTGCTGATGAATTAGAGTGGTGATTTCTCCACAAGGGCACAGCACAGCCCAAATCTTGTTCGGTGGAAATAGTCAACACTTTGCAACTAGACTGTCAGAAAAGGCTTTCAAAGGATTATGTGAGAGGTGAAGAACTAGGCTGAGATTCACTAAGGTAGTGGCAGTCATCATTGACTTTGTTGCTGGAAGATTAAATTATAGGTGTTTGCAACCTATAAAACAACTGTAATGGGAATGAGGGTGAGGAAACGGTATTGCTTCAAGCTGGGCAGGGAGCACCTCTTCTGTCCCAGCCACCTGGAGTTGGTGGAAAGACTGCTCTAGCTGCTCTGTGTGAGCAGGTCTTTGAGTGTGGTAGAACAGAGAGAAACTGCATCATCTCTTGTAGTCTTTGTTTGGTCTTGCTACCTGTTTACAAGGCAGGCTTAGCATTCGTTAGAATCAATTTGTGGATGTACGAGATGGTTCTCATCCTCCTCTTAGCTCCTAAACAGATAATGTAATGGAAAGGGAGAGACCTTTGCATAGCCCCAGTTGAATCAGAAAAGCAGATAGAGCTCTTGGAGAAAAGGGACATTTTAACAAGTGGATCCCATTGAGAGATTTGACTGAACCCAAGACAACTTCTCTTCACAAACCTTTCAGCGTTTTGGTGGGATGATCCCTAAGTCAGCTGCAAACTCTACAATGTCCTTTCACAGATAGTTGTAGACAACCATGAGGTCTCCCCTTAGTCGCCTCTTCCTCAAACTAAAGAGCCCAAACTCTCTCAATCTCTCCTCATCAGATTGATTCTCCAGGCCCTTCACCAGCTTTGTTGCCATCATCCAGCCCCTCAATATCTCTCCTGTACTGAGGTGCCCATTCTTGTAAATAAAGATCCTGTAAATACAGTCTGAGAGCACCTTAAACTGAGTTGCCAAGGCTGAGTTCAGGATTCTCTCCTGCCTCTTTTACCATCAGGAGTGATTTCTTTTGTACTTGCCTGTCAGTTAGCAGTCAAGATGTTTGCAACTATAAATGATGTTGTAAATTTTTCTAAGAGTCTTTAGCAATAATCACCTTCTGCAGGAACCACCAGCATCCCTCCCAAATTAGCCAATCCTCTCTTCCTCTTCTCCGTCAAAGGCTGGCATGCCACAGGGAGATCTGACCCCAACAACACAGGTGAGCAGAAGTTACTTGCTAGCTAGCTCTGGTGCAAAACTGAAGGACTCCCCCTCCTGTTTCTTGTGACATTTCCCCTTTGGTTTAGTTTTGTTCACCATGACGTGGATGTTTTCCCAAGGCTCAGAGCAGTGTGAGAGAAGGGGAACAAAATGGGTAGAGATCAGCTTTGCTCTGAAGGCATAATGATCAGTATCAGGAGACTCAAGCTAGAGGAAGGTTTTGAGGCAGGCAATCATAGAATCATTAGGGGTTGGAAGGGACCTCAAAAGATTGTCTAGTCCAATCCCCTTGCCATAGAAGGATCACCTAGACCAAGTTGCACAGGAATACATCCACACGGGTCTTAAACTGCTGGCTCATGGCCATCCTGCTGTCCACCAGGACCCCCAGGCCCCTTTCTCCTACACTGCTCTCCAACAAGTCAGTCCCCAACCTATCCTGGTACCTGGGGTTGTTCTTGCTCAGATGCCAGACTCTACACTTACCCTTGCTATATTTCATTAAATTTCTCCCTGCCCAGCTCTCCAGCCTGTCCAGGTCCCGCTGAATGGCAGCACAGTCTGCTGGAGTGTCGGGGACACCACCCAGCTCTGTGTCATCAGCAAACTTGCTGACAGTGCACCCTAATCCCTCATCCAACAGTCCAGCAGCAGCTCACCCCTCCCATGGGGGTTATCAGGGGCTTTTTAAGGAGCTTTACAGAGTCTCCCAGCATTTTTCTTGCTTGACTCTGACAATTTGGGTTTGTTTTCCAGGAAGCAGCCCTCCAGATTCACATCTAACTCCCATAAAGCAGAGTATGGGATTTACAAAATCCCTTTCACTGTGTGACCGCTAACAGTCCTCAGGGAAACCAAATGCAGGATTGCATGAGATCCAGAGAAATTTCCTGTTAAATGAAATAACTGGAGCATTGGAGTCTCCTTCTCTGGAGACATTTAAAACCTACCTGGACATGTTCCTGTGCGACTTGATCTAGGTGGCAGGGGGATTGGATTGGATGATCTTCCGAGGTCCCTTCCAATCCCTAATGTACTGTGATTCTGTGATTGGATTCAATGTCCATATCAGGAGGACTTATAGCCCCTGGCTGTGACAGCTCATTGAGCAGAGAAACAGGAGGCTGTTGTGGAGCAGAGAAATCAGACCCTTATTAAAACCGGCAGTCTGAAGACACAATCTCTTTTCCTTGGAAGATCTGTCCCCCTGTAAATAGTTTACAGACTTCTTACTTTTTTTTTAAATATAGCTTTTCCTAATGATTTCCAGGAGCAATCTGGAAGGCTTTTGGAAGTGGCTGATGTTGTACAATCCCTTTAGTGACTAATATTTGCATGCTCTTAGCCTGAAATGTAGTGAGCCTGGGGGAGGAGAGCTCTTGGTTTGAGCTTGTAAACGCACATCTCTGAATTATGACTCCCATCTGTTGCTGCAACTTTCTGCAGAAAAGAAAACTTGGTGGAAGAGGAAGAAAAACTCATGGTTTGCTGCCATAAACAGACCTCTTCTACTTGAATCAAATCTGGTGTAAAACCAGCAAAAACATCTATTGAATGGGCCTTCAGCCCTTGGCACAGGCTGCCCAGGGAGGGGGTTGAATCTCCATCCCTGGCTGTGTTTCACAGTTGTGGACATCTGGAGCTGAGGGACGGGGGTTTAGCGGTGGGTTGGGACAGTTGGGTTCAGGGTTGGACTCGAGAGGCTTGAAGGTCTTTTCCAACCTAAACAACTCTATGGTTGTCTGTCTTACACCCCATAGAGAGACCATCCTGGACTTTACCTTCTTGGTTTTGTGTTTCTGTAAGCACGTTGCTCATGGTTTTTCTGGTGCATTCAGTACAATCTTTGAACCATTCCCCAAGAACACTTCCTGCTGGGAGATCCCAGTTCTTGCCATTAAGCCCCCATTGCTCTGTGGGTAACTGGCAGCTCTGGAGCTGCACCAGGGTTGGGACAAAATGAATCAGACCCAACACGTAGACCGGCTATTCCCAAACAAAATGAACAGGAAAAGTGTCTTCCTCTAAATTAGTGGAGAAACATGACCTAAAGAACACACTGTTTTCTGAGACCCTGAACAGTCCTGGCCTTCTGGGTGATCAGGTCAGCGAACTTTTACAAACCCAGCTTATTCAGAACCCTGGGTGAGTTGGTGAAACTGGAGATCCGCAAACACTGCAGTGCACTCAGGGGTCTATGAGCCACATGGCTTCTTTGAATTCCCCTGTTCCCAGGGCTGTGATTCCATATTGAACAGACTGTCCAGCCTTTAGTTTAGTGCTTGTTGGAGCTCATGAAGTCACCAGGCACAGGGAATGGTTGCAAAAAGCCGCTCTTGGGTTTGTGTGGAATTGATTTGTACATAAAACTTGCAGAATTGCTGTTGAAACTGTTAAAGCTTGTTGATGCCTCAGGAGCCCTGAGTTACTGACTCAAATATCCATGATTTCAGTTCAGCCTCCAGACATCAACCTTTTCACTGGGGCTAAGGGTGCGATGCTAGTTTGACACTGATAGGGGTTTCCGGATCATGTGAGGCCGTACTGACAGACAAGGGTTAACAACTGAGTACATTAAGCACTGGGCTTTGTGGGTCCTTTGAGCAGCTTCAAAACTGTCATAAACATGCAAAGCACTGGTGCCACGGGGGTGCTGGTAGTTGCTGGGCTTTTGGTGAGCACTTCTGCAAAGCTCGTTAGGGAGGCGACCAGGAAGGCAGCAGTGGAGATGGCATTGCAGAACAGCCCATGGTGAGTGGATACAGCTAGAGGCAATCATGGCAAAGCTGGGAGTCTGTGCCTGCCATTGAGTAAATGGGAAGAGAATCATATTTAAACTTTTTTTGTTGTTTTAGAATGATTTAAATAGTAATTTAAATCCATCATGTCAGCAGTAACAACCCCTGTCTGCCCAGGACAATAGCATAAATCTGTGTCGTCTGATGACAGGACAAGGCGCAATGGGTTTAAGCTGGAACACAGAAGGTTCCACATAAATATGAGAAGGAACCTCTTCATGGTGAGGGTGACAGAGCACTGGAAGGGGCTGCCCAGGGGGGTTGTGGAGTCTCCCTCTCTGGAGACATTTAAAAGCCACTTGGCCATGTTCCTATGGGACTGGATCTAGGGGATCCTGCTCTGGCAGGGGGATTGGATTGGATGATCTTTCAAGATCCCTTCCAATCCCTAATGTTCTGTGATATTCAGTTTGCAGGCTAAACGTGGAGCAGTAGTGTGAATAAGCCAGCAGGATCTTTTACCTGTTGCAGAGAGGCAGTAAAGGACCGCCCAGCCAGAAAAGGTCCTATGCTTCTTCTGTGGCTCTTGTGTCTGAAGTAGTTAGAACCTGTGAGAGAGGCAGATGCTCAGTGTTTTGTTTCTGAGAGCAGGCTCTTGTGATGATTTAATTCCCTTAGCCTTTTCAGTGGTCCTCACTGAAGTCTCCTTGTCCCATGGGACATATTTTTTCATATCACTCTTCCCTGCTGGGTGTTGTCCTTCACATCTGGCAGAGCCCAACCTGCAGCTCTCCCTTGGGTGTACTGTAAGCAGCAGCAATGCTCTGTTTCACCTGGTAAAGCTTGCTAGGGATGGCCCAAGGCTGGGCAAATGGCATCCACTCCTGCTACAGCCTTTCCAGGAGTGTTCATTTTCACCTTCCCAAGGGCATTTCTTCCTGGCTGTCAGCGCAGCCTCTTTCTTCTGCCTTCTTTCAAGACTCAGTCCTGCTGAGAGCAGGCACTTGTATTCTGTTGAATACTGTTTAATGTTGTTTAGTCAAATCTGCTCTCTCGGCAGAGCTGCTCCCAAAACCTTTCACCTGGAATAGATTAACCACAGGGACAAAATGGTTTGCAGTGTAGGAGCACCAACAGGCGCTTTGTCATCATCGCTAACAACCAGAAATCTGTCTGGACAACCACTGGAATTTGGAGCATGGTCACCGCAGCTTCCTTTCCATCCCGGACCTTGCGAGAACTGTCTCACTTTCAGGGTAACATCACCAGCAGAGTGCCTCAGCAGCTCTGATTTAAAATAGCTTTGCTCTGTCGTTAGGTCTGGCTGAGGAAGTGTCTGTAGCTTCCATGAGCTGCTCAGCTATTAAAGCTTCATCTAAATAGAGGAGAATCAGAGACAACTGTAAATAGTGATGAGCAGGAAATTATTTTCCCAGCTATTAAGGATGGCTTCCTGCTAACATTAGGCTCTGCCAACATAAAATCAATACCAGTGTTTGACTTTGACGCTGGCAGCAAAATGCCCATTTCAAAATGCTAATTTCAAAATGCTAATTTTAGGCCACTGTCTCTAAATGATCCTGGCTGAAAGAGCCATGGGGCACTTAGGGAAGCACAACCTGCTTTGCTTTCTCCTTCATCTCCAACTGTTTGTAATTGAGTCATCACACTGCATAGCACTTCTGTCTCTGCTCCTTCATCTCTAGTGTTTTATAGTGGATTTTTGTGATGTTTTAACAGACTGGGGACCCACCTAGTGCTTTGCTGCTCCAGGTGAGTAGAAAACCAAACATTAGTTTCTGCTAGTAGCATGACTGTGGATCAGTCTGCTGCTTGGTGACAAAGAAATGAAGAAAAATGACTGAAAACACCTCCAAAATCTCATATGGCCCAAGATATGAAATAATATCTCCTAGCTCAGAGCTTAGAATAAATAATCTTGTAGCTTTTGTTCTTTTTATTCAATGGGATTTTTCCCACTGTGCTAACATGATTGAATTGTATTTTGCTTGGCAGTGAGTAAATGGTCAGGAAAAGGTTGATGTTATTGATAATACTTGGCAGGCAGCTACTGCCTTCCATCAGGCTCTCATAAGTGAAGGTCTGAAGTATTTCCCTGAAGCAGCAGTGTTAGCTCAGCACTGCAGAGATGCTTTGTTGGGTATGGGGAGAAAACCCAGTCCCTGCTGCCTGTAACTTATGGCTGGATTTCAGATCGGACTGCATGGTCATGAAGAAGAAGTAGGAATGCTCTGCGTGTCCCTGTCTACACAGTGGCCTCTGAGCAGTGGATAATGATTTAGTGCTTGTTTGAGACTGGGGAATTAGCAGCCTTCATCAAACATGAGAAGGCAGAAGGGGGAATGAGGTGAGAAACAGATCCAACACCTTATAAACCAGCGTGGGTCACAATTTTCTTGCCTGAGAGTCATGCTCTGACCTTGAGACCAAGGTCCTTCCAATTCTTTGAGAATGTACCTGCTGCACCCTAATAGCTGCTTGAGGTCTTCTACCCAGGTCAGGAGGATATCTGCGTGCGTAGATGGGTTACCACAGGGCACACAGCAGTGCTGTGTGGAAGGTTCTTGGTCACAGTGACTGGGAGATCCTGTAGCTCATGTCTGGAAGCAGAGACTGGGATCACTTTGCAGCTTGGGGCTTTCAAAAGCTGTGACATGAAGTCATGAAATGACTTGATGAGCTGAGCTGGGAGGACAAGGCTGCTGTGGCTTCTGGTAGTCTACAATACAGGTAATGTGAGTTTTATTATAACCCTACTTCCTAGTGAAGCCTGCAATCACATGTGGCTGTGTTCACCAAAGAAACTTCCAAAGAATTAGAGTGATCTCTTATCTGTGGTAGACAGCCAATTCACTACATTAAACTCCTGAAAGGGCTGGTACTACCAGAGCCAGGTACAAAGCCACAAGTCCATCTATGTTTGCATATTGTGTGAGCTGGTGGCTACAACCGTGTCTCTTCCATGACTTGATTAAATCAGCCAGTTGTCTCAGTTTATTTCTCAAAGAACAAGTGTCTGCACCCAGTCAATAAGGAGCAGTGTGCTGACGGGGGTTCTGCACTGCTGTCGTCACAGCATTTCCTCTGTAGGGCTTTGATGCAGGAGTCACTGCACCAGACAAACCTGTGATCACACCCTTGGCAAATAGGTGAACCCATGCACAGGCTGGCTGTGTGGCGATGTGGTTGGGGAATTAAGTTTAGCCTCTAGATTTACACAAGGATTTGACAAGAGCTTAGTTTTTCTAGGAATCAAATCAAGCTAATGAATGTGTAGAAGACTGGAGAACATCATGCCGCAAGGTGGCTTCAGGATCAACACACTGTGTACCTACAGGCTAAATAGAAGCATATGGTTTAATGGCAGCATAAAAAGATGTAACTATTTTAAAGACCTGTTCTAGGAACAGGGGGGTGTTTCAGTCCTGTCTGTGCAAGCTCCTTTGCTTTTTTTTTTGCACCTGCAAAGCAGTGTATTTAACCAGAACATCTTCTGTGAGAGGCCCTGAGGCAGCCAGCCAGGTGAACTTGGTGAACAGCAGCAGTGCAGTGGTGCTTTAGCACATTTTCCTCATCTTTTTGTTCATATCTTGTCAGCTGAGAAGGAAAAAGAATATCATAAACCTTCAGAATTCCTCAGAAGTCAGCAGAAAACTAGAGATACCTTCCTGTCTCTCCCATGTAGATGGTCTAGCCCTAGAACATGCAGGTCTAGGACTGCCACCCATGCAGGTTCAGTAGCCTTGCTCTTTCTTTGGATCCTTCTTTCTTGAGTTCTTATTGTTAGAAACCAGTGTTCCTGCTCTCAGATGCTGACTATGAAAAAGAAATAAGGCTTCTCAGGTTTTTGAGACTCTCACACTTCACTCTTAGACTTCTTGAAGTAAAGAGGTTGGAAAAGACCCTTGGAATCATAGAGTCCAACCATCAACCCTACTCTACAACTTCACCACTAAATAAGATACCCCTACACTACATCTAAGCAACTTTTAAACATGTCCAGGGATGGGGACTCAACCACCACCATGGGCAGCCCATTCCACTGCCTGACT
>JAOXOE010026558.1:0-21309 GCA_028565055.1 Phoeniculus purpureus
GCCTGAGTTCAAGTTGGGCTTTTGCCTCTCTAATTTTCCACCTACACGACCTGACAATTCCTCGATACATGACTTGACTGACCTCACCCTTTTTCCAAAGGTGATACATCCTCTTTTTCTCACTTAGTTCTTTCAAAATTTCCTTACTCATCCAGGCTGGTCTTTTTCCCCTACGGCTCATCTTACGACACACAGGGATGGCCTGGCTTTGTGCTTTCAAGAACACATTCCTGAAGTATACCCAGCTCTCGTGGACCCCCTTTTTATAAAGGGCTGCCTCCCAAGGAACTTTCCCAATCAATTCCTTGAATAAACCAAAGTCTGCCCTAAGGAAATCCAGTTTGGATGTTTTGTTGACCCCTCTTTTTGTTCCACTGTTAATTGAAAACTTAATCGTTTCATGATCACTGCCTCCTAGACAGCCTCTGACAACCACACCGCCCACCAGGTCTACCCTATTTGCAAACAGCAAATCAAGAAAAGCCTCACTCCTGGTAGGCTCACCGACCAGTTGCGACAAGAAACAGTCCTCAGTATACTCCACGAACCTTCTAGACTGCCTCCTCACTGCTGTGTTAAGATCCCAGCAAATATCTGGGAGATTGAAGTCGCGTAAGAGAATTAGGGCAGGCGAACTTGAGATGTCCTCCAGTTGTTTGTAGAATATTTGATCAACAAATTATAATAGAAGTGAAAAGATGGGCCAGATGAGAACCTCCAACTATGCCAGATGCCAAGCATTTGAAAAATTAAGCAGGTAACAGGATGTTAATCCTAACACACAGCTCAGGGTAAATAAGGAAGTGCAAAGAACCTAGACATGAACCTAAGTAAAGAAAGAAAAACTTTCCAAACCTGCCACATACATAAATTAACTATTTATTCAGAACAGATTTATTTCTCACCACACCCTCTAAAAGTTCAGTCTGGATCTCAGAACACATAGGCGAGAACTTGCTTTCTCAGAAATTGATGTGAACCTGGAATGTTCTGCAGGCTAACAACCTTTTCTGAGTGATACTGAGGACCAGTATAAGAGTTTTCACGTGAGCTGAAGCTTTCTAATGCATCGTTTGTAAAAGCAAGAATGCAAAAAAAGTATTTGGAAAGAAGTCCTTTCAGTGGAAGAATTTCACAAATAGGAAGCTGTAGCCCTCTGGGTAAATGTCATCCTCAAATGGGCATCAAAAGCAAATGTGAAGTAATGTGCAATTGATTTCTCCTATAAAAATATCAGACCTTGGTGATTTATGTTGATTATAAGTCTTCTACCATCAGATATGGTTAACTGTGCTTGGCAACTGGTAGCATTTGGGGACAAGTCTGTGCACATTCTGTATCAATGTTATGAAAGTTGTAAAGCAAATGGGGTCTTTCTGCTGCCACAGCTTAAACACCCCTGTGGCTCTTATTTGTCAAACACACACATTGCACAAACATTCTGGTTGCCTCAGTCATCAAGGAAATAATTAATATCCTGAGTCCTCACAAGAGGTGAGGTGTTTCTGTGGCTGAGGCATATGAACAGAAGATGCTCGCTTCTTAATAGCTCTGCTCCCCACTGCTGAGCTGAAGATTTTCCAGTTGACTTTACTGTTATATTTAACCAACTAAACATAGAGGATACTTGACTCAGATTTCTGGAGTGCCAGTCCACTCTTTCTCACAAGACATCCATGCCAGCAAATACAATTTATGCCTTGGAATAATGCTGTGTAATGTGTCTAAGGATGTAACCCAAGAACTGCCCTTGGGTCTGCCTGATCGACAGCAGTGTGCAAAGCAATGTGGAGGCAGGGACAGCACGTCCCAATACCATCAGCCACTGTCACCACAGAGACCCTTGTTCTACCTGGTGGAATTTCCCCTAATTTCATTGTATTAATGTCATTTCCAACATTTCTGGTGACAAGGGAGGATTACCTTGAATGGGATGGTAGCTTTTGGTGGATTATTTTTATTAATTATGATTATTTTTTACTACAGTAAATACACACTTACTGAAGTAGTTGGTTTTACCTTCCTTGCAGAGCCAAGTGTTCTGCCTCCCTAACTCTACCTCCTGGAGATACCTAGGAGATGTTTTATGTCTGCCCTTTTTGGGGCAGAACACCAGGCAAGCTGCTCTGCTTTACACATCGCATCACCTTGGGATGCAGAAGACACACTGGTCACTGGTGTAACATCTGCTCTTTGCTAATCTTAAGAAAACTGTTTGTTTCTTTAGGTAGGAACAATAAAATACCAATATATTCTATAATGTGTTGTAGTACCGTGCTGTTCTGTAATGTTATTTTAAAATGAGAGAGAAAAGAAAATAATGTCTTTCTTGAAGTATATTTTGTGCACCAAAGTAAAACATTTTATGCATTAAAAATACCATTATTCAAAAGGGCCCTTAAGGAGTGCACATGGTTAATAAGGTAACTAGATGTTTGAACTCGGGCTCTGTTGGAGCAGGAGTGTTGATTCTGTGTTAGCTAGAAAAACCGAATCACAGAATTGTCGAGACTATCAGTCCATCACCTGCTGTGAAAACAGGACTGTCTAAAGCACATTGCACAGGGCTGCATTCAGCTCAAATTTGAATATCTCCAGAGAAGGAGACTCCACAAGCTCTTTGGGCAGCCTCTGCCAGAGCTTTGTCACCTGCACAGTAAGGGAGTTAAACCTCCTGTGTTCCAGCTCTTGCTCGTTGCCCTTTGTCTTGCTGTTGGGCAGGTGAAAACAGTCTAGCTCCATCCTCCTCACACCCACCCTTCAGATATTGATAGAGATGAATAAGGTCTCCTCTCAGGCTTCTCTCCCGGCGAAAACAGTCCCAGCTCTCTCAACTCTTCCTCATAGCAGGGATGCTCCAGGCTCCTAATCATCTTTGTTGTCCCCTCCTGGACTCTGTCCAGTAGTTCCCTGTTTCTTTTTAACTGGGGAGCCCAGAACTAAACACAGTATTCCAGCTGTGGCCTCACCAGGGCAGAGTAGAGGCGGAAGATGACCTCTCTAGACCTACTTGCCACATATTTCTTAATGCACTCCAGAATACCACTGGCCTTCTTGGCAACAAGAGCACACTGTCACCTCACGGTCAGCTCACTGTCCACCAGGACTCCAAGACATCTCTTCAAAGCTACTCTCTTCAACAGGTCCATCCCTAATCTATACTGATGAACAGGACTGTTCCTTCCCAGGGGTAGGACCCTACACTTGCTCCTGTTGAACCTCATTAGGTTCCTCTTGCTCAGCTCTCCAGCCTATTCAGGTAACGCTGAGTGAAAACATGCACCAAGTAAATGCAACAAATACATGAGAAAATGTCGGTGTGTCTGCATCTGGACATCCTTGTATTTCTTACCTGCATTATGATTGCTGTACACTTTCTTATACACAAGGAGATTAATTCATAGGACAAGGATTGGCACAACTGACCTTTTCCATTGAACTTTGCATTTGATTTTTTAAAAAAAAAAGTTTAATATTGTAACATTTTATTTTAACTAAAAGAAAAATAAATGTAGTATAAGAAGAACTTCCATGTGTGTGATGTGTCTTCCAATGTGTGTAATGAGAGTGGAAGGCAGACTGTATCTATCGTGTCATCTAAATGCCACAGAGCCAAGGCAAATGTGCACCTGTTTTATAAAGCAATTGCTTTATAAAAACCTGGGCCTTGGTTCAGCTAAAAAAATGGCATTAAAATACATGACCAAAATTACAACAACATATAAGGCATGCACTTAAAGCAACGTGACATTTTTACACTTTTTCAGATGAGCATAAAACGTTCTGCAAATGACCCCTTAGCTCTCACAGCAGTGTTCCCCTTTTCTGTCCATTTGTCCCATGACAAAGGGAAACTGCTTTATAACCAGCAGAACAACTGTCATATTTCAGGCTGTTACACAGTTATTTCTATGTAAAAGTTTAACTGCTTGAGAGCATTTGCAGAGTTTTTACATACCATAGGATAATCTAAACATAACTCAAGAAATAACTTCTGCTAGAAAATGGAAAACACAATAACTGCTTAGACCACAAAGCGCTACCACATGATTAATGGTGGGATATTTAGTCTTAGGAGTACAGAGCTTGAGGATTTCCAGGACACTCAGAGGGAGTGCTGACAGAACAGTGCTGAAGTTGAAGGAAAGATCAGGAGCATAAATAACCTGCAGATAAATCCCTCTCTTGCAGAATCACTGCTTTATCAAAGCTGTAAATCAGCCTCTGTCTACTGGCACAGCCAAAGCACATAGTGTTTTCAGTGTTCCTACTTTCTTCATATTTCTCTCAGGGAAACTGGTACCATTTCTCTCTACCTGTGAAACAGCCATTTAAAAAAAGTATGCAAAATCCACAAAACTTTTCATAACTCCGCTCAGTTATGTCAGGGAATTAATACTCAAGATATGACTGCAGGTACTTTGACACTAAGATACATCTCTCCAACGCATGTTTCTCAATAACACATTTCAGAAGAGTTTTGGGGCTTTTATTCCAACTTGTACTACTATGGCAACTTCAGATAGCCATGGAATAGGTGGGAAAGGCTCATAGTTCATGATTTGGTCAAGTACTTCTTTAGTGAGCACTTATGAATTATCTAGCGTTGGTTCAAAAATTAAAACATCTTTGCTTTTTTAGAATAGCAGATGACAAGCAGGAATTCAAGCTGAGATGAAGTAGATGCACTTCTGGAGATCGCAACTTTGCAGTGACTGCCACACAGGGTGTACTGCATCAGTGGACCACTATCTGCTGGAAGGACTGGGGCTGTAACCCCCTCGTTAGCCCACTAACACTTCGGCACGCAGAGCAGTGTCTGGTGCGCTTTCATCTTCACAGCTTTACGTATCCCTGAGGAGAAGTCATCAATAAATGACTAAGAAGGCTACTAGCTTTGCAAAACGAATATGCTTTTCTCCTTTGCTAGTAGGAGTAGAAAATACTTACCAGGAGCAAAGGTCAGCCAGCTAGGGCATTTCTTGCTGTTAAGCAGTGAGTACCTTTACATCCTCCAATCCAAGTAACATAAAGCAGCAGCCAGACTTAACCAATTAACCTTCATTTCAGAAGCAGCCAGGTGGTTCAGAAGGAGAGAGGTTTTCTGAAGTACTGCATGTGGACCTGCCTTAGAAAACTGCACACAGACCACCGAACAAAGGGGAATGGTTGCAGTCCTATGTTTTTATCATTTGGTGAAGAGAAATTTTGATGTGGTGAAGAGAAATTAAATAGATTACAAAGAGAACAAATGTAAGAGAAATCAGTGTAAGAATAAAGAGAGGGATCTCCTGGCATGTTTATAAAATGCCTGTTCTGAAATGGAATCCAACTGTACTCACTTTAAATCTAGTTTGGTTTAAGGACATTGCCATCACAGATCAGAATGCTTTGGTTTGGAAAGGACCTTTAAAGGTCACCTAGTCCATCCTCTCTGAAATGTGCCTCCCTGCACTCTGAATAAGCACTCACATAAACTACACTTCTTTGATCTCTCTTATTCTGACAGTCAAGAGATTTTGGGTTTCATTTTAAAAAGGCAGCATGTTGTCTACCACTGTATCTTAATAAATAGACATAAATAAACTAAGTTTGGGGCTGAAAAGACATTTTCCTTTTGAGGACTTGTTTATAAATTCTCTGTTCTCCCATAGTCTGTTCTATCCCCAAAAGACAGAAGTTATGGAAAACCAAGAGAGTTGTAGTAGTGGATGCTCCGTTATTGAAATGGCTGCTTGTCTCTGTGGTGATGCTTACTGTCAGAAATTCCAAGAAACCTTTAATAAAGAGATTTGATAAATGTCAACTCTTACTGTCGTCAGAAAGTGTCAAATGTAGACATAAAAGAGCAGCTACAGAACAAATCCCAGATTTTCTGAAATGCATTTTTCACATGCGATTGTTTTGTAGTTATTTATACTCTTGAGTCAGCTGTCCCTTCTCCTTTGATACACACCAGGTTTTGCTTTTCTGCTGTGTGTCCACTCAAGCATTGATGTGAAGTTAATCTCAGTTCCCTATGTCCCTTCAGAGGAGTGGTAATGCTTCTCAGCTTGCCACATCATGCCCACCTGTACCTATCAACTCACATCAAAGGGGTGTAAGGACTGTGTATCTCTGCTGGGGAAAAGGTATGCAGAAATAACCTTTCTTTTTCTAAAGAATACAGATTCACGTTTAAATGTGCATAAGCAATCTTTTACAATAGGCTATTATGTTTGGGCAGCAGTGTTAAAGCTACAAGCAACAGGTGAACACATGGTCATCTTACTAAGAACCACATTTTTCTATCAAAGCACAATGCTGTATATAGGCGCAGAGCAATCTTATCTCTTGGGTTATAATGATTTAGTATTCCACATAAAGCTTCTCCTTAGAGCTTCCTCTTTGGATGCACTGTTCTGAGATCTTATTCTGTTGTCATTACATAAATGATAAAAAAAGTAAGATTTTAGAAAGTATGTAAATTTATACAACATAGATGAATCTACGGGGTGGGTAGTGGGGCAGATTGGTCAGTCACACATTGACATAATGAATGCCATAACCAAAATTATCACTGATCTTAGATAAAGCAACACAGGGCTAGAACACACCTGTGAATTCCAGAGAATATGTATTTTTGGTTTGGCTAGGAGCAAGTGATGTATACAAGCAAGTATAATGATATGAGCCTAAGAACCTTTCCCAATGGAAAGACTCATAGAACACCTCCCCCATACAGTCACTCAGCCCACCAAGAAAAATAAAAAAATCTTATTTAGCATATCTTTCTCATCATTCTGCTGTAATATTTCTGTATATAGTATCAAGAATCAAGGCTGCTGTTTTTTCCTTTACAACAGCTTAGAAATTCATCTCTGTTAAAGATAACACCCTAAAGAAATATGCATCAGTGATTTCTCTTGGGTGACACAACAGACACAAGAACCTGTTCAAGCTGTTACATGAGAACCGATACCCAGCTATACCGGAGTGACAGAAGCACATTCCAGAATGAATCTGACAACAGAATTTAGAATTCCTTGGGCTGCCACCCATGAGGTAAGCCCACTCAACGTGGGCATCAAGCAGATTGTGTCAGGAGAGCCTATGCTTCAGCACTCAGCAGTCTCAGGTGCAAAAAGGAAATCTCAAACCACTTCATTAGTTATGAACGCAGTAAAACAGTTCTTGCCCTGTGGCAATCTGGATAATGTGAAGTAGCTGTAGACGTCAACAGAACCGTACTGGTACTGGAGCTGGGAGTATTTGGCCCTCGTAACTTTAGAAGAATCCTAGTGACAGAAGGAGTCCAGGCACAGGAAAGCTCTGCTTTGTTGGGGAACAGTAGTCATTGAGCCTTTTAAAGAATATTTATTTCTCAGGGTTCCTGTATATTTTTTTCAGTTTTACAATAACAAGCTCCCTATGTCCACCAAGCCCCAGCATACCTCAGTAAGCCTTCCTCCTGTCAGAGAATAAATCCAAGCTAGCTCTGTGTCGAACACGCCGGTGGCAGAAGAGTCAGAGAGCACTTCCTCAGCATTAAAGCTGTTTCAGAACTTCCAGGCACATACACGTGCTTTCACTGAGAATTGAGATGCACTCTACATAACTTCAGCAAATTACAGATTTTACAGGGGAACATTTTCCAAGGAGTAAGTTGTGCCGATGAATCTTAATTATTTGCTAATGAGATGTGTGATTCCTAAGGAGTGCTTTGAAAATGTACCTCATACTGTTTGAATGTATCCTGGTGTTCTCTAAAGGTAACGTAAGTTCTCTGAACCTTGAAACAGGCTGGTGGAAGGAATCAGTACTTCACACTTTCTGGGAAAAACCTAAACCATGTGGAACCGTTTCAAACTAGCAACTGTTGTGGGCAGGGAATGATCATAATGGTGTAAGGCTGAAAACTTTATTTTAGACTTCTGCGTAATTGCAACAAGAAGAGAATCTCACTGACATGAGGCTGAGGAGAGGCAAAAGTGAATATGCTGCCATTTATTTATTTTAAACTGAAATGGGCAGTTCAGAAATGGGATGGCTGTGCACAGCTGGCAAAGCATGGCCAAAAACATAATTAAGGAAAAAAGGAGAAGGGAAGGGGAGAGAGTGAGTGAGGCAGAGACCCTCAAAATACAGGAGTACTAATGTAGAAGATGCATGACTTCATAAAAGATAACTAGAGCAACTATAAATGGAATAAACCAAAAAGCATTCTGATTAATTACTTTGCTTATTGGTTAAATGGGCTTGCATACTAAATACATTTTAATATATAAAATATAGGGAACCATTGTGGCTAAGTCATAGAAAAACCCCAGTAATATCTGAAAGCTGAATTTGGCTACTATGCACTTCACTCAAAGTGTCTTCTGATGTGCCACTGCTGTTAAAACAGCATGACCGACAAAAATAGCAATCACAGGAAAAGTGAGAAGTCGAATAATTAATAGCAGTGATGTAATTACAAGATAAATCTGTTTCTTGAGTAAGAATTAAAATGTCACTAGGAACAAAGACTTAGCAACAGACTGTTTAAATGAGTTAAGTTGAAATAAAAGTGCTTAGAATGAAGATAAGTGTTAGTAGGTAACTGTGCGTGACTAGAACAGTTTCTTCAGTGTCTGCATTACCCCAAGAAGTTCATACCTCCGAATGTAGTCTCTCTCCTAAAGATCTTCAGTTTTCTTTGGAGGTTACCCTGGATCAGTTTTGCAGATCCATCAAGCAAAATTTTGGAAAGTAAAGATCAGGTATTAGCAGACTTGAAGATATTTTGAGGATGAAGCCAAGATGTCTGAACAAAACTAAAATCAGTTTCCTTTCAGACACTGGTACTACTATCATTGTGTGTCAGCCTCAGCTGTAAGTTCCCACCGAAAACTGGTCTAGAGCATGCTAACTCTCTTAGCAAAGCACAGCTGCTGTGATCTCATTTCCTCTAATTCACATTAATCTAAATCTACCCACACAGCAAAGTTAAGTAATGATATGTTTTTAAAACGCACAAAAGGAAAGAAGAAAGTTACAGTTGTACTTGTGAATTGGGAAGTGATAAATGCAGAAGATAAACGTGAAAGCATATTTATCCTCTCCTGTTTTCCATTTGCTAGCTGTTCTCATACATGTAACTTACTCTGTAGGGATCTGCAAAGGCACTTTCATGCATGTTTTCTCACTTTTAAAAAACAAATAACTGTCTGTAGGGTTAGCTATTTTCCTCGGGCTGATTAAGAGTTAAACTACTCTGAGAAGTTATCTTGGTAAATTATAGATATTGCATGCTCTCAAATGGCAATTATGGAGGTAGGCTACTGCTTGCTTACCAGCTTCTTATCTACTGCATATTTATTAAGATTCATTTACAAGATGTATTGAACATTTTAAAAAAACCTGGTAGACACAATTGCTAATAAAAAGTCCTGACAACATACAAAACCCCCTCCTGTTCTTCAGTAAGACCATGAAACTTATTGAATCTTTCACATTAATCTACAAATCTTCTGTCAGACACAGAATTAATGTTTTTTAGCTATTGCTCTGAAACAGAACTGCACAGAGGAGCTGGATGGCACAACTGTGGCAATTTTCAATACATATAATTTTAATACCTATGATGTATTGAAGAGTCTCTTCCCTCTAGCTGGCTGCCATTTCTGCCTGCATTTGGCAATATTTTGCTGCATTCAAAGTTCCCAGTTTATGTTTCTATAACAGGGAAGACTAGCCTGAAGGGATGCAGAACAAAGTGCCTCTAGAAGTCATTTGACAAGTAATGACTTAAGAAATTTCTCTGTTAAAGATGAAAAATCACTTTTGAAGTCCACTGTCAGAGCAGATTTTGAGTATTTATCCACTTTACACATGATGACTTGCAGACCCAGACAACTGCCACTTCATCGCTTACAAGCAACACCTTAACATCCACAATAGCTGTTCACAAGAAAACACAGGGTCAGGGAACTCATTTCTCCATCTCTCTGTTAATTTTAGTATTCTTTTATTGCTGAGACCTTTAAAAATAATGATTTGTGTGGTTTTCATTTGATCCTTCATGAGTTTCCCTCCCATCTGCTTTTCTTTCCTTTCTATTCCCATCTAAATCTCTACAAAACATTGTAACTGGGTGCTTGACTCTGAGCTGTCTATTGGCCTTGCCTTGTAACATATTTTCCTACCATTTGGCTCTCTATTAGCTTATATGCCTGAAAACACTAGCAACATGATTAATTGGCTACTAACATTTTTCTCCTGCTCCCTTTATTAAAGCGCTTGGAAGACTACCTTCTGCTGCCCTGGTGGCTCCTCTGTAGCTTGATGCTGGTAGCTCTGCTTGTTTTTCCTAGGGCAATTTATCTTCTGGCTTTCTACGCACAGTTATTAACAAATCTATCAAAGTCCTACATTTGAATTTAGCAGAGGCCCGGGACAGCAAGCTACACTATTTTAACTTGTTTCAAAAAAGGAACATGTTAAAAAGAAACAGAACCTTTCCCTCACTTTGCTTGAATGGAAGCAGCTATTTATTTGAGTCGACGAGCATCTGCGAATCGGAGGTACGCCTAATAAAACAGTGTAGTAACACTTAAATTTACCTCCATTCTTTGGTGGGTTTGGATATAAAGACACATCCTGGGGATGAAAGCATGATGATAGCAAACTCGTTAAAGATTAATTGGTTGCAAACATCAGTACAATCAGGGAGGAGGCAGGTCACCAGCACATTACGTAAATACAGAAAACAGCTCCATTTTAGGTAGGAAGATTATTGTAGGTGACATTCTTTTTATCAGTTAAGTCAAAGTAGCAGGGAATTTAACATAATTCACCATAATATCATGACATCAGCATTAAGAAACCATTAAATACAAGTATTTCTCTGAGGTACTAATTAGAGAGGCTTTGGCTTATGCTCATAAACATTTTTACACTTTTTCTTAGAAAGGTCATTTTGTAAAAAGCTGAGTGTTTGCAATTCTGTGTCTAAAAACCTGCAGCTAGCTAAATGAAAAAAAAGGGAAAGAAAATGGTATTTTTCATCAGCTCTTATACGATGCTTCTTCAATAAACAGCATGTGGGAGAAATAAATGCAATTCTCCCCTGCCTCCTAATAGCTATTTGTGAGGACAAAAAATATGATCTCTGACAACCACAGCAGACTTTTGCTCTTTACAGGCATTCACAGTGCTCCAGCAGGCATTGAGAAGCTGTATTTCCTTCCTTCCCCTCAGCAGCCACTGGAGCTGGCCAGGCAGGGGCCAGCGTTTGTGCAATGAACGCAAAAAGTACTGGGCAGCCTCTCCTCCAGGGCCTTGCAAAAGACCTCCTGCAGTTCCTTTGCACCAGCACCTTAATAACCCAGAGCTGTGCTGCATGGCTTTGTTCCCGGCCATTCTTCTCTTTTTATTCCTTTTAAAAAGGAGTGGAGGAAGGAAACTGGGCAAAATGCAGACTCACACCACTGCAACAGGCATAGTACTTGTTACTGTGACTTTGACCCCATCAAAATAACTCTCACACTCATGTTCCTGTGTACGCCAGCTGAAGAAAAAGCCCATCTGGCTCACTTCCCACTCAGCCATCCAGTCTCTGCATCACTGAAAGTAATTTTTCAGCAGACTGAATCACCATCACGTTTGTAGCCTTGAACAGACTCCTCTGCCCTGCTGTAATTGTGATGGGACACAAGGAACTGAGCAGCTCTGGACTCAAGTAGCACAGGGCTAGAAGGTAATCTCCTGCACTCCTCTGGCTCTGAGGAGCAGAGTTCTGTGAAAATATGACACATTTATCTGCTGGTCTGTCCCAGCCTTCCTAGGATTTGACTTGGGCTGATCTGTGCCATGGGGCCAAGTTTAAATCCAACCATCTATCTAAACATAGCTACACTGCCTACTGCACATGAACCCATCATGGGTCTGAAAATTACTCCCTGAGAGCGATGAAAGAAAAGCTACTCTGTAGCTTTTCTCAGTCAAAATATACTGAGAAATATATCTCTTCTCTCAGTCAAAATATACTGAGACGAATTATATAATGTATAAATAAAACCCACTTGCCATATGGGCTGTGTGTTTGCTCCATTCACAAGAGAGAATCTCACCCCCAGTGCCTAATCTTTTTTACACTAAGTAACAAGAGAACATGGACAACCTTTGACTGAGTTGCCTAAAAAGTGCAGTTCCTCTCTATTTTACTCATCCACAAGTGTAGAAGCACATTTCATACCAACTACATGCACAATGGGTAAGTCCAGCTGTAAACAACCTCTGCTCCCAGTGCACTGTGTTCACAATAGGAGCATTATGTTAGAGAAATAATGGAGTTTAATGATCCAATTATGCCTTTGTCATTAATGAAATGTAGAAACATGTTTTCATACACGCACATAACTTTCCCACCTGCATAAGCATTGTTTGAAAAAGAACTGGTAATGAGTAAAACTAGAAAACAGATTCAGAAAGTCAGTTTCTGGTTTAGAATATTCTCTCCGCCTCTTTTCTCGCTGATTATTGCCATAATCTGGTTCTAATAACATGGGGTCCCGACAAACCATCTCACACACTTTCAAGTAGTAAAATTTGACTTGAGATTTTTAGTTTCTTTCATATTTTTCTTTTACATTCACCGCTTGGAGGAGGCCTGGGTGCTCTGATGCTTAAGGTATCACCCAGTGCCTGTTTGTCACTCCCTGTTTTTCTTTCCTGTATCACAATTTAATGAATTCAATCCTGCTAAATGCTATGAATCAGGAGCTCAATTTGATAGAGAACGTGCCAGATTGGTGAGCAAATGGCATTACACTGTGACCAGCTACAGCTGGAATCTGGGTGGCTGTTGTTACTGAGATCTGTAGGTTATAAATATTTTACTAAGTCTCAAACCCTTGGCTGTACAGGAAGCAACAATGGACACTGTTCCTGCATGTAGATCAACAAAGTTTTTTGTTCTGTGTCTGTATATATATATATATATGTGTGTGTGTGTGTATGGCCAGTAAGTCTGCATCCTTCCTCTTTCATCACACAGCTTGGCACAACCAGGTTCCTGGAACAGAGACAGGGTCTGGTTTCAAATGTGTAAGCAACAGTAATTGCCAAGGTTACCTTTTTATTCTCCTCGCTCTCTTAGTCACATGCACAGTTTTTATCAGGCAGGCTTTTGTCTGTGAGGAAATAGATGTGATCAGGCAGCGGACAACTACGAGAGAGGGTATAAGATCAAGCTTGGTGCTTGTAAAAATTAAAAATGAACCCCTGCTCATGCAACAGATCAGCCATGAGTATGGTGTTTGTTTTTGAAAATGGAATTATAAACATTTTTCAAACAGTTCATTTCTATATAAAAGCTAAACTTGTAAAGGTCAGCAGAACGCGGAATTATTTCCTAATGAAACTTCAGTTGCTGAAGGATGCTTTTCCAGTGCAACTAGATTGTGGAAGGAAAATGCAAGTTTACTTATAAGAGTTATTTTTTTGCTTATGCATTTGCCAGGATAATACGTTTTGCACATTGGGGTTGTTTTGGAGATATGAGCTGCAACACAGAAATTCTAGATACATATTACTGCTCAGTAATGACTGCGTATCCATTCCTCTGTTGTTGTTTACTACCAGAAAAAAACCCAAACCACTTACAACTAAGAGTAACAATAAGAATAGATTATGCTTTGTGCTTGGAAGGGCTTTGAAATTTCAGAATGTTGTTTACTTCTGGTTTGGATGAAAATTAAGTGCTTTGTCAGTGTCTGCAAAAGGCCAGCGCAGCACTGAAGCTCTGGCTGTCCTGCACCTCTCAGGACACAGCTGTGGAGCTGGGCAGCTGACTGCCAAGGAGCTGCAAACGGAAAAGCCAAAATGCCAGTGCCACATCAGTGTACCAGGAAGGCTGCAAAGCAACCAAGAGCTGGAGCTGGCTCCCTGGCAGGTCATCATGCATACCACAGAAGATGAGGGTACTGGGAAGCAGCTCTGAGCTTTTGCTCCCCCGTCAGCTTGCTGGGCAGGCAGCAGAGGTGCTTGGCAGATAAGCTGACAGAGCCTGACACAACTTTCAAAACCTGTCCATTTTTCATTAGCCTTTGGTTAAAACCAAATTGCCCTTGGCTAATGCTTTGATCTTTACAAATTAGTATCCTCCAGTCAAAGCATTTCTGACCAGCTTTAGCTAAGGCTCCAAATCACAAATTCCACAAGAGCTGGATGCCTGTCTCCATCAGGCATCTTTGCAAATCCACTCTTCTGAGAGCATCACATTCCTGGGACACAGGCCTGATGCCATGGGCTTTAATGTGTTCAGGATTAGAGCCCAATGGATTTCACACTAACAACAACCAAAAGATAAACAACTGCATTCTTCAAGACTCTTTTGAAATAGTCTGTTTCTTAAGAGTTGGGACAAAAAGAAAACATTAAATTTACATGAATTTACAATGTTGTGTTTTTAGTCCTCATTTTATCCTTCTTGAAAAATGAAAAAAATTACTAATGATCTATGCTCTTTATGAGTAGAGAAAAACCATGAATAATAAATGTTATAAATGCCAGCAGCAATCACATCTGAATTGCCCACAGACAGTTATTGCCGCTTATTTTTTCCCTCACTGATAGTAGTAGAGGAAAACACAAATCTCTTACTGAATTTGACATAATTTTACATAGCTAGAATTAAGACTCAATATTTTACTTACATGAGGCCTATGATACTTGTATTTAGTTGACATTCAGTAGGCACTTTGTTTTGAAATCAGAACAATTCATTTGAGACTCGTAACTGTTGAGCCATGGGCCTGAATTTTACTACAAGGCTTCGTGTCTTTGCACAGAATCCTTTAGTTTCAGGTGTTTTGGGAAATAAAAGTGAATTCAGAATTTAATAAATAATGAATTATAGACCTTTATGTTTGCTCACGATTATTACCTTTCATTAAGGCTTCTAGCTTAGGTGCTCTCCAGAAAACCCAGAAAGCACCCTGAATCCAAGACACATCTGTCTTGTTCTTGGGAGGATGGCTAACCTTCAGAAGCAACCACTACTTTTACCTTAATCTTTCCAGGCTATGCATTTTTAATTCTTTACATGTAGCTAAGCCAGTCACAGAATCACAGAATCATCATGGCTGGAAAGGACCTCCATGGTCATCGAGTCCAACCTTTATCCTATTATCTAACTCCTAGACCATATCCCTAAGTGTCACCTCCACTAGTTCCTTAAACACCTCCAGGGATGGTGATACCACCACCTCCCTGGGAAACCAATTCCAGTACCTAACCACCCTCTCAGTAAAGAACTTCTTTCTAACATCCAATCTTTATGACAGGCAACTTGAATACACCTGCTCTACTGATTAATCAAGGGGCAAGCTGGTCTTTCTTATGTGGCCAAAACTCCAATAAGTTTCACTTAGAAAAGTTTACCCTCTATATCAACCTTTCTTCCTAAAAACAAAGTGGCCATAGTCTACTCCAAGTCTCTGGATGCTGTAGTTATGGTCAAGACCCATGGAGTATCAGAGCTGCCTATACAGCAACCACAGCCAGCAAAATAACAACAGACTTCAGCATTTAGAACTTTTAACTCTTGCTCTAGTGTAAAATCCATTACACTGTCAAAACAGAGGTTTTCTGAGAACCAGGCACACATACAATCATTGGCTACAGTACACCAAACACGGCTTTTACAAATTTAAACACGTTGAGTACTACTCAGATACAAATGTAGGAGTGGGTGGTGTCTGGTTCACGTAGAACTGCTGGTAATGTGTGATAATTGCCAGAACTTTAGAGGTTTAGCAAATCTCTTGATTCTGTTTTTGGAAACAACCACCATAACATTTGAAAGTAATGAAATGATTTAGACTATTAACAGTTACTCTTACAGCTATATACAGCTTGAATCATTGTGTGTTGTTGACACTGGCTCTGTTATTGCTTAATAAAATTCTACCTAAAACCAAGTATGAACTAAAGCTATTCTGAGGAGGTACATGAGAATTTTATAACATGTTTGTGTCTTATGCAAACATTGGCTGTTTCCCCACATAACCAGTTTAGGTGGTTGAATGTTGAACTGAAGAAGGCTGAATCCTTGCCTGCATCAGAAGGAGTGTGACCAGGAGGACTAGAGAAGCAATTGTCTGCGTGTACTTGGCACTGGTGAGGCCTCGCCTTGAACATTGTGACACTTGCAAGCACAGCTTAGTGGACACGGCAGCATTTAGTTGATGATTAGACTTGATGATCTTGGGGGCCCCTTCCAACCTTAACAATTCTATGATCCCGTACTTAGCTAAGCAAAATCTCTCCAGCTGTTGTTTGAAATGCACAGTAGGAAGTCTAAGTATCAGTAAGGACAAGAACTATCAACAAGAACTATTCTCTGAGGAAACCTTTCTGGGAAGTGACAGCAGCTAACTTTCTAAAACACACAGATACTCATATACATCTACCAGACAGACTGCCTACAGCCACAACACTGTCTTTCACTTAAATTCCCTTTAGTGTAGTAAAGGTCAGGTTCTTTTACCAACCTCTAGTCAGGCGGACTGATGCAGGTATAATAAATTATTGAAATGTCCTTTGTCCTTCTATTATTTTGTGAAAAGGAAAAGCTACGCAAAGGGTGCTCATCCACAAATGAGGAAAAACCCCACAAAACATAGCAGAAAACTCTTATTCTCACTTAATTTCAAAGAGACAGTAAAGTCCTACTACACTTTTCAGTCCTGCCAAGGCCATACAGTGTGAATTGGCAGTTCAGCACATAATTATCCACCTTCTGGATCTGTCTCCAATCTCAAGAGTGAAAGAACTTGCAGTTTGCTTCAATAAATGCAATAACTGTTGACACACAGAGAAGACATTCTTATGGTATTCATAAGTCTCAGGGTTGTAGAGCTTTTTTCATTTACCCAGATTGTAGGCAAACCTAATGTTGCTACAGCTTGGAAACGCAGCAAAGTTTCTTCCATTGCGAGTATTTAAGTAATTGCCTAATAACAATTTGGAGAGAAGATGGACACACTTCTAGCTTTCTACATGGCTGTTGCATCACTAATATCCATAAAATTCAATGAAATACGTACAGTGCATCAGTACATTGTGCTTCTCCGTCTACCATGTTCTGCAAGACTTAGGATCAGTGAGCATGTAGTAATCCCAGCGTAAGTCAGGTGGAGTATTCAGAACAAAAGTGGTTCTGATGCTGTGCCCTATTTCTACATATGTAATGTTCTCTAATTTTTGTATTCCACTAGTCACTCTAAGTTGCAAGCAGAAGTGGTATTTAATAAACTTCAAAGTCTGTTTCAAAGTTTTTTCCATTTATTTGTTTGGGTGGAGGTTTTTTTGTATGTAAATTCCCCTAATAATAAATCATTTATGGTTCTCCATGGGTATAAGTGATGCTTCCAGATACAGAATTTAATCAAACAGATCTTGCTGCTGAAATCAAGCTGGGGCGGTTACTTGTCTACATACTTGTAGCGCATTAAGAACACAAGTTCTAATATAGGCAACTGAGCTGCTGGCTACAAAATGACATAGTGTGTGGATTTTGCTGGATGTGGAAAGGCTCAACACTAAATGTGCTGTATTAGGATGGCAGAACCTTTTGACTTGCAGACATTACTGCTGTTTCCTTGCTGATAAAGTTTTATCCAACTTGATTTTGTTTCCAACTATTTGATTAAACAAAGCTGTAGGGTATCATCATACATCTCAACTGCTTTTTCCCACTGAAAACTGAAACATTCCTCACTGAGCTGCCTCATGACACTGTCTAGCTTTCTAACCACACGTCCATTCTGCCAGCCCAGTCCGACGAGCAAACGTGAAGTCCGTGCAGAGCAGTTAAAATGAAAAAAAATGTTCTTGTATTGTAAACATTCTCCATCTGCAAATGCAAAAAACCCCCTGACAGATGTATACAAAATGTTTAAAAAAGTATACTGGATGCACGGTTTACATTGAAAGTCTTTGGTGATTTCATCACAAGTACACAATGTTGTCGTGGTGTAGTAGGAGCTGAGGTACTGGACTCTGCTACCACTACTACTGAATAACTAAACACCTACTTGATTTATCCTTGGAAAAAGTGAGACAAAGAAGCAGGTTACTCTACCAATTAAGCAAAGGGTTCACTACCACTACCAGGAAGAATCACCCTTGGGTGAAACATGACAGTTTTTTAATAGGTCATAGAACTATTCCATAAAAGAGTAGAACATAGTAAAAAATCCCTGACTCGGAAACAGAAGAGAAGATGAAATGATTGCTATGTGATTTGTCTAATTACACTGGAAAGGAGCAATTAAACACGTTATTTCTCACTGTAAATATACAATACAGAAATAATTTTCCTGAAGTAGCATTGACTGAAGTTGGGGGTAAATTATGATAAAGACAAAGGGAAACACATTTAGAGCATATTGAGTTTCAGTGGGAAGTTTGAGTAATGACTCATTGTTGTAAACAGAGATTATTTACAGTAATACACTGTGAGAAGCAATAGTTCTGACAGGACTAATCCAAGGACGTAGCCTTTGGTCACAGAGGAAGTTCACAGGCATCCAAATAACAGAGCTTCCAGCAGGCTCCCCTCAGGGCAGGCACTGTGCCTTTTTCTGCCTGTCAAATTCTTGACACATTTGTTTTTAATAAATAAATAACAAAAAGATTGCATGGGGAAAGTTCTCATAATAATCTATGTAACGCTGAGGATTCACTGCTCCAGTCAGCTGTGCAGGCAGTTAAATGGTCACAAGCAAAGTGTTCGACGCAGGTGACATTCCTGGGGATGAAAACTTGACTCTAGGCACTGGTGTGCCTAGGATTTCAGTTCTTCCAGGGACTATCACAAAAGAAAGTCCATAGGAAACTGGGATTCTTGGCATGTGTGACTGGATTTGACATTAGGACAGAGAAGGTTGAGGCTTTGGCTTCTGAAAACTTTAGAGCAAGATGCAATTGAAGGAAGTGTAGGAAGTGTTGCCAGAACAGTTTTGCTACCACCAAGAAAAGGACAGCGTACAAATCGTATGTTTGTGTGCCTGGCAGGAGTCCACAAAGTCTTGTTCTTGGAAGATGTTCTGAGAAAGCTAAAGAGGCATTCCACAATTCATTAAAAATAATATATGCAAAGAAATATGTTATTACGAGAAATGCATGAGAATAGAAGCACCAATTTTAGTTTTCCTTTTGCCTGTATTATATTTTTTGAGATAAGATCCACACTGTGAAAGACCAGTGAGTGACAACAGTCCAGCTGATAAGGACTTAGAAATTACAAAAGCTACTGTATTATAAAGAAACATAAACTGAGTCCCCTATTCAGCCTGTCTTTTGGCACATTTAACTTCAGGCAGGTAACATTGGGCAGGCACTCAAAATCTGCCCTGGGTGATATTCTTATGCCAAGACACAGTAGGGTTCAATGGCACTGTTAACTAGCACCATTGCTAAATAAAGTGTACCAGTTCCCCATTCATCCTTTCGTATCTTAAATAAACTTCCATTTGATATAGTGGCACTGTAACGAATTACTAAAACATAACCTCCTGTATTTCTCTTTGAGTATCAATCTATCAAGAGACAAAAGGTCCAGTTCTGAGAGCGTTTCTCACAATCAGTAAATCTATTCAAATTACCCAGAAGAAAGGTAAAAGACTGTGAGACAACAGAGTTTTATTTGGATATTAATGAAATAAAAAAACCTAAAACCCTTAAATCAGAAATGTCAGTTGTTAGTACATTGCCTCATTTAGGACAGAAAATACTGCATGGAGATATCAATGAGAGCGGCCACATCCCATGCTCTATCTGTGGATTAATTAAAGACAGAAACAGAGAACCATCATGGGATAACAAACTCACCACTTCCCAGGTATCAGTGCAAACATAACCCATGTTTGTTTTTCACACGGACTGAGGATAAATTTAACAGCTCATTTTTATTCAGTGGCTGTTGTGAAAAGGATTTTCAATCTCAGTCACTTTCCAGTGACCCCATTATAAAACACAGATCTGAATAAGAAACTAGTAAGAGGCTGGTCTCATCAGAAAGGTCAAAACAGATGAAAAGGGTGAGACATTCTCAGGGAGGATAGGGCTTCTGCATGAAGTTAGGGTGCACTGGTCATGAGCAGTGCAAATGAACAGACCGACAAGAGCACTGTGTTGAGGATGTAAAAGGTACAGTGCTAGTAGTTCACCAGCCCCACATTTGTAAATTAAGCTGTGACGAGGTGTCACTGAAGATTTGCTGAATTACTGTAATTCCATTTCTAAATATTGGCCTAACTCTGTTAAAGTAGGTGTTCATAAAATATGTGCAGACAGGGCTTTGGAAATGTTCTAAATTTGTCTGATTCTGCTATTCTTGGAAAGTCTCACTTTCACTAGGAACAAAGTAAAGGCTAGCCTGAGCACTGATCAAAACTTTGCCCTAAATAAGGAAGTTTTCAAAATACCAGAGCTATGTTTTCATACGTTTCCCTCAACTTCCAGATTATACTACGAAGTAATGAGTAATAGAGAATAATTACTAGAATAGCAAACAGAGGCCATAGAAGGAATAACCTAGGAGCTGACAGACTTCATGAGTGAATTATTATTACTTTTAAAATTCAGTCAGAATGCCTATCTGCAAGGTACCACGATAACCCCTTTCTTAGGCTGTATGGTTAGAAATTAGTACCTTTTTCCAGCTTTTCCTTTCTGTCAGCTGCGTATCTTTAAGAGTATTCTTGACTAAGCAATTTGACCATGATAATGTAGCCCATTATGCCTTATTCTCAGAACATGGTCAACCTACTGCAGTTACTTTGATAACTGCCTTCAGCAAAGACCACTTAGAAGAAAATACTTGCATTCTGGCAAAAATGCTGCCCAGTTGGCTGAAGTCTATAAAAAGCCACTGAAACGTGCTTCTTCAACGCAAAAGGATTTTCTCATTTATTGAAATATACATTCAACATTCGTCCTTTAACAGTGGAGTTACCACTCCACGGAATGTGTTCAAATGCAGTAGCAGAACTAGGTCATTTTTGTGCTGCGTACCAGTGGATGCGCCTGGACATTATTGATCATAGAAACTACACATTAGAGGTTCTTAAAATAACACTGAGGCTGAGACAGCAGATATCGTGGTTGCCTTTTAAGTCCAAAGGTTGAAAATAAAATGGGAACATTACAGGAAATGTTTAAAAGAAAATAAAGTTCCTGTTGATACGAGATTGCCTGTGTCCAATTATGATTTTCTCTGTTCTCCCCTTCCTCTACTCTCGTATCTAGTTGAAACTTCCTTCAGTAGGTCTCTATGTA
>JAOXOE010026559.1:0-21308 GCA_028565055.1 Phoeniculus purpureus
CTGCTGTTGCAGGCGGATTGGACTAGATGATCTTTTGAGGTCCCTTCCAATCCGTTATGATTCTATGATTCTATATGGAAGGGAACATTACAGCTAAAAAGAAGCATTTTATATCTATGAGTCACATAGCAAATTAAGTGCTTTTATAGCTACCTAATGAAAATTGCATTTCAGAGAAGCAAAGACTGTAACCTCATGTATTGATAATTGTTCTTTTTGATATAAATTCAAGGTTGCTCTGCTTCAATACATCACAGCAGGTTTCTTTATGCCCTAGGGTGTGTCAAGATGTAGGCACAAGAAAACTAGAAATAACTATATTGAATAATTCTGTCTACAAATGAAACCAAAAATAAAAAACCAAAGTAAAAAAACTCAAACAAATCTAGGAGCTGAGCTACATCCTTTTGTACTTCTGCTTGAGAAAGCCTCCAGCTGTGACTACAGCTTCAAGGAGTTTGCTTATAGTGTAAACTTCAGTTACAGTTTCAAGGGATCCTCTTCATCTATATGCTGTAGCATCTTTTGGGGTTGATCTACAAGCCAGCAAAGATAGTTTATACCTGTTAAGAACATACAACTCAAATTTAGCTGATTTTCTCTTTCTTAACATAAAAGCCCTTTCAACAAGGAGGTTGAAATGAGCGTGTAGATCAGCACACTGCTACGTGGGATGTGCTCAGACAGTCCGCCAGAAAGGGCTGCCCGAGCTCCAGAAGAAACCCCTCAGACCCTTGTGATTGCCACTCTCATTGAATGCTCTGAATGCTATTAGCCACTTAAATCTGCAAACGTGACAGATGGCAGAGCTTTGTGTTGTGGACGTGGTCCATGCCCTATAACTCGTAAAGCATTCTGATTTGAGTCGCTGACAATTAAGTTTATGTATATTTTTGCAGCACTAACGGTGATCTTGTTCAGCATATGAAAAAGCAAAGTAATGATGTCAATAAGGATAGATTTAACTGTGCATTCATTAATCCTATTAATTAAGGGCATGGAAAAGATGTTGATTTCTGTCCTTTTTGGCATAAATATTTGTTGTGTTCTTTATTTCAAACATAAATTAAAGTCTGGGAACACACACACACATATATATACACACACATATATAAGATAAAGTACAATAAAAAATGGAACAAAGCTACCACCTTAAATAAACCCCTCAGAAGACCTGATTAAATATGACTTCATAAAATTGAAATGCATTGAAATGCATTCCCTAACTACCTAAAAGTGACCGAGACGACCAATGACAATCAACATGGAGAATATTTTTGCCTGAGTTTCCAAAGGTCTCTTTTCTCACACCTCTCAAGCCCTGGAATCTCATTTGTTACATCTTGGGAGGTAGTTCTTTTTCACTGCCTCAATTTGCTTACTTACATTTGCTTGACAGGTCTCTCAATTTGCTTACCTTTTTTTTTCTCTGTCAAAGTTTCTTCTCTTTGCATACTTTTTAAAAGAAACATTGAGATAGATATAGATATATAGATATAGATATAGATAGATATAGATATAGATATAGATATATAGATAGATAGATATAGATATAGATGATATAGATATAGATATAGATATAGATATAGATATAGATATATCTCACACAAACTTCTTCAGTTTAGTTTCCAGACTTTCCCCAGTCATGGTCTCTATCGTGATATTACTTCTCTTTCTGCATGACAGTCAGTGTGATATGTCACATAATATTTAATATTATTTCATCTGCATTTTACCATAGGAGGGAAGTTAAAGATTGTGTGGTCCACATGAAATCACAGAAATACTCCTTTGGTTAACTGTGAATCAAATCCAAAGTGCTTGAGTAACACTTTAGTATTTTAGCCTTTCCTGTACACAGCGAGCAAGTTAAAATTAGCTCACAAATTTGTAAAATAAATGTCTCTGTTCACTCCACTACTGAAGGAAAAGGATTTGCTGCTACAGAGCATGGCATTTGTCTCTGGAAAGAGGGCACTCTGGTAAAATTCCAAACTTTCCAGTGAAAACGTTGATCTAAATGCTTTTGTCGCATGGAACACAGCATGTCACTGTTATTTTGTAGACATAGTTCCCCATATGTTTAGTCATTTATTGTCTTTCTTTCTGTAACCTCTTTGGGAGAAAGACTTTAATTTTTATTATGTCTATAAAATGCCTAAAGCAAAAGGTCTCCCAGTGTTAATACTGCATAATTCATAACTGTTGATGGGTGAGGAGAAAGAAAATGAAGGAACTGCCTTTTAGGGATGTTTAAGTAGCAGCCTGTGACCTCTATAGTTTAATGAATTATTTCTCCCTCTACAACAAGTTCACCCACTTAATGGATGAGGTAAAGGCTGTAGACAGTGTTTACCTTGAATTTAGTAAAGTCTTTGACACCATTTCCCACAGCACTCTCCATATATTGGCTGTTCATGGTCTGAACAGTCATACACTTTGCTGCATAACAAAACAACTAGTTAGAACCAAAGAGCAGTGGGGAATGGAGTTAAACCCAGTCGGTGGCCCGTAACAAGTTGCATTTCCTAGGGTTCAGCACAAAGGCCAGTCCTGTTTAACATCTCTGTCAATGTTTGGGATGAGGGGATTGTGTGTACCCTCATGAGTTTTGCAGATGACACCAAGCTGGGCAGAACTGTTGATCTGCTTGAGGATAGAGAGGCTCTACAGAGAGATCTGGAGAGTCAGAAATAATGTGGCTAGTAGGACCAAGGAAGTACTTCTACCTCTGTACTTGTCACTGGTGAGGCCACACTTCCAGTGTTGTGTTCACTTTCGAGCCACTCACTACATGAAGAACACTGAGATGCTATAGCATGTCTAAAGGACAAGAAAGCTGGTGAGGGGTCTGAAGGATAAGTCTTACGAGGAGTGGTTGAAAGAATTGGAGTCGTTTAGCCTGAAGAAAAGGAGCCTGAAGACCTTATTACTCTCTGCAACTTAAAGGAGGTTGTAGAGAGATGGGGATTGGTCTATTCAACCCAGTGGCAAGTAACAGAACTATAGGAAATCACCTAAGTGCACCAAAGGAGGTTTATATTGCACATTAAGAAAAAACTCTAATAAAAGAGTTATCAGACATCCGAACAAGTTGACCAGAGTTGTGATGCAGTTCCCCTTCCTGGAGATATTTAAGTGTCATGTAGACAGAGCGCGTAAGGATGTGATTTACTCAAACAGTCGTTAATGCAGGCTTAATGGTTGAACTCAATGATCTCAAAATTATTATCCAGCCTAGAAAATTCCGTGGAATTGTGTGTGATTACTTCAAGTATACAAGTTGTTGTTCATTTTTAGGAATAGAATATCCAACTGACAGAACAAAATGGAGCGGGTTCCCCAGACTAGACTTTGGAAATGAAAGATCAAAAATACAGAAATATTTAGTAATAAATTGGTTCTTGCTGGTGATGGTGACAGAAACTGATGGGCAAAGCCATCCTGTGGCTTATGTGGTGGATGACCTCACAAGCAGATCACACATCCTATTTTCTTTCCCTAGAATATCAGCTAGGGAAGAGCTCAAAGAGGAAAAAGTCTAATGAAGTGCTAAATTATAACGTCTTGGTGTGGTGTGTAGTAATTAATAGGTTTGACTTGAAAAAGTTCCGTGAAAAAAGGCCCAATGCCCTAGATATAGAAGATCAGTTGTAGGCAAGACTGAATATTTTATAATAGGGGGAAGAAGCATTGCTATGACAATATTCAGTTCTATTTTAAAACTCCAAGATCACAGCAATCTATGAATATTCATAACACCATTTTTGCTGCTACTCTGGGGAAATCTTTCCTGGGCTCAAAATGCAGATTAAAAATCAAAGTAAAAGAAAGGTGGAGAAGTGTGGTAGGGAAGAGAGCGTTTAAAAGAAATGACTAAAACAAAGCATTGAGCCATGTGAGAGAGAGTGAAAGATCAGGTCTATGTGTAGAAGTGTGTAAACAGCCTGGAAATATTCTATAATTAAGAAGAATATCTGCAGAAGGAAGGAAAAAGGATTAAAGACATAATTTTATTTTAAATTCACTGATGAAATGAACCAGAACAATAAGACTAGAAATAAGTCAGAACAAGAGAAATATGGAAAATTACAGTGCTTTTTTCTTGAACACATTTATAAATATTTAAATACATAACTATGTAAAGAGTATACAACTATGAGAATATAAATGTTTATTATTTTAAAACCAATTTTTTTAATCCAAAACTAAAATTACAGTCCTTCTGCATCTGTTTCATTTAGCTCAATTTCTGTGCAAGTGGAATATTTTTGGAGCTAAATTTTTCTATTATTCCTGCTTCTTGACTCAAATATTTTCCTTTCTGCCTGTCAAAAATAAGGGCAATAGTTATTGCAAGGAGAGCTGAGAGTTTGGGTACGTGGTGACATCGGTATTCAAGCAGCCAGTAATGAGGTACGTGAACAACACAAGGAGCATCCACTTGGGCATAAATTTAGTCTAATTTTTGGACATTCTTTAGTTTCACTTGGAGAGTAAAACAATGGGGAATCCTATTAGGAAGCAGAGCAGTTTGTACATCAAGGTCTAGCACAGATGCTATGCAGAGCATACGCGGCCAGAGCACAAACTTAAGCTAATGCTACACATAGATCATCTGGGCTGGAAGCAGCAGAGTCACATCAGCAACAGTCCAGAGGAAAGACAACACTTGTGAGCACATGGAACAATGCTGCCCTGAGATCCCTGAACAGCACAAGACCAGGCAGGGTTGCCAGCTTGTTTGGTACTGGCAGCACAGTAACATTTCGTTGTGCCTTGAGAGCCCTGAGCGCGGTGTTAAAAACAGCACCACCACCATGGCTTTTAGTGATTTATGTGCTTATTTTCCAGCCAAGTTTCCAACAGAAATGATGTAGCCTCAGAGAGGGTTAGGAGGATGAAGGCACAGGTGGTGTTCTCCTAAATTCTTGCAGTCAGTGGAAAATCTCTGTTAGAAGTCATGTTTGAGTGGGAGTTTAAATGGAACAGTTATTTCAAACAGCAGGGATGATCAAGAATTGCACATAAGCTGGTAGGGATGAAGATTGACTTAATATTGTAAAAGGGTCTCTGGATACAAAATTACCCTGAATAAGCTGTTTGGGTCTCCGAAGTAGAATTAAGGAAAGGATATTGAAAACCTGGTACTAACTATTCTACTACTTGATTATTCGGAGGGATTCCTCAAGGATTTAAATGCTTACAGATGTAACCGGGCACTTTTCATTCTGATGGGTATGTAATGTGTTCAATTTGCCGTAGAGACCACCTTGACATTGAGTGGCAATCACTGAAATCTCTAGTCAAATGCATCATGTCATACTGAACGCACTTTGTTCACAGGTAATAAAAAAAAAGGCAAAAAGCCGAACAAATTCCAGAAATCTGACTTTATAAATCTCTGTGAAAAGTGCTTGCCAACATTACTCAGACTGGGATTTTTGAAAAATTGGGCTGGTACGTACCTAATGCTCGGTAAAAATGCCTTTGCTCAGGCGTGACACAAACATTGAGATCAGGAGTAAGCCACACATTAAAAACCTCATCTCCAAATTTACACAAGACAAGGTGGTGTAAAGATACTGAAAGTTTAGTCCTACTGCTAGCTTGATTCATGGCCTAGATGTAGGGTGCTATAGGTGTATTTGGGGTCCTATAGACTATCCTAACTGGCCTCAAGTAGCTTCTTCATAAAGATATACCTGACTAATTTCATAGTATCATAGTATCATAGTATTACCAGGGTTGGAAGGGACCTAATAGATCGTCAAGTCCAATTTGCACCAGTCACCTCACGGATAGCCTCCACTGGGAACCAGCACAGCTCCAAAGCTACATTCAGACATCTAGTTCAAGATGAGCATTCTTCACATTCCCTGTGAAAGCCAACAGGACTAAGCAACAAGACTTTCCTACGAAAGGAAACTTTTACTCAACGGTGTGAGGCTCAGTAAAAGGCTTAGGTCGGCAGATATTTTGAAGAAAGTTTGCCCAGTTCAAGAGAATGAGGTAAAAACAGCACATATCAGAATCAAAGAATCATGGAGTTGTTGAGGTTGGAAATGACCTCGTGATATTATCTGGTCTAATCCTCATGCTCAAGCAGAGACAATCCGAGCCAGTTTTCCACAACCATGTTCAGATGGCAAACTTTAGTCAGGACTAATACATAGTCTACCTATAGCTTTATAAAGTCAGTGTCTAGAAGGACACTCATAAGACCTAATGGACAATCAAATTCAGCTCCAGAAATAGACACCGGAACTTAGATTTCTACAGCCTCTGTCAATGCATGAATTAAATGTCTAATAGTGACTACTCAAAAGAGTTAAAAAATCTAGTCAGAAGACTGTGTAAAGACATCGGCTTTAAAATAGGTTCTGTAAATTCTACCAACCGTCATGATTAGGTCTCCACAGAAACACTAAGGACGCTGCAGATACACACTGCAGACAAATTCTGATGTTCAAGGTCGGGGCTGAAATTCTGCCTTTCTTTTCTCTGGAAGAAGTTTTTGTAGTTCACTAGTGGTTCTTTTCTGATGCATTTTGCAGTAAGACGTTATAATTTGCTCTTTGATTAGGAAGAGAAAGGCCTTTATAGTAACGCTTATATTTTCTTAAAAAGCACATCTAAGAAAAGATCTAGTTCCAAAAGGAAAAAGTCTTCTAAACAAATATTTCCACGAGCAACTGAATCAGCAGAGCCGCTACTTGTGAATTCACAGCTTGAGCACAGAATTGATGCTTAATATTGTATGAGTTCTCTTTCTGCACTAGTTTTCACACTGTCCTTTATCCAAATGTCATTTAAATAACACTTGTGACCTCTAGCACTGTCAAATTTTGCTAAGATTGGTAGTAGCTATTGGGTAAAAAGACCCAAAAAATGATTCCCTAAGTTTATTTGAGAAACCAGAGTAACAAAGTGATAATGTGGATTTCAGTTTCAGTTATCGAACCCATCTCAAAAAGTCTTTGACCTTCTTTTCATTGTTGAGAAATTACCATCTCGTTTCTCTATCTTGTATCTACCCCAACACCAGCATTGTCATTCTCCAGTGCTGCAGAAGAGGTGTTAAAGGCCTGTAGCTTCCTCATGGGGAAGTTGTGGAACTGAATCAAGAAAGCAGCCAGTCTCTGCCTCAGAGACTGCAGCTAAACACAGGTTGGAAATAGCTGTCTTCATGCTTAAAATTGGAATACATAAGGTAAGAAGTGAGCTTGGGAGGCTTTGGTGCTCTTAAATAGATTGGGAATCCTGTTCCCCCACAGGAAATGTTTGCTGTTCTGCTGTCCTAAGACAGCATTAGAGAAAACAGAAGGAAATCTGGTAATAGACAATAACCGAGTTCCAGAAGCACCTGATTTTGGAAAGCATGATTATGAAAAAGACAGAAACATAATTTTTCCAAACTTAATGATTTTGTCTAATACCTTTGAAAGTCATTTTGAGGCAGTCTGAGTAAGCTTGGACTGCTGTTAACGTATGAACTGATGTCCATGTTCCTGGGGGCAAATCTAGCATCATAGCTTCGTGGCAGAATCCAGAGAGCTTCGTTGAAACCAGTGAGAGAGAAATCACTGAGTTTTCAAACTGTATTGGAAACAGGTCTTGCAAATTCTAGCTTTTCACCAAATAAGGAGTGACTTGAATAGAAAATAAAACCACTATGACAATGTGGCTGTAATGACTTAAGAAGCTTCTGAAGTCTTTGCCGTTTTTAATTCATGCGCATTGGTGTTGCGCACCCTAAAAGCCCATTTATCTCAAACTGGAAGATTTTCTTGCAGTTCAAGGGAGGAGCACGTTTTTCTTTTCATTCTGTTTTTATTTCCATGAGCTGTAACACAAATAAAGACAATTTTCTCATTTCCTCTGCAAAGATAAAACTGAGATAGTGTCCCCTAAGGCACGTTGAAGAAAAAGAGACCAAAACGCAGGCCAAAGCATTGTGAGGTTGCAAAGCGAGATAGCAGTCGATGTGCAATTAACTCTCGGTTAGAATTGCCTCCTGACCTGGATATTGTCAAATGGGTTTTGATAGTTGAAGGTGACTGACAACTGCTGTTGCATAGTTTCTATTATTTCAGATTATAGCATTGTGGTTGAGCAATTCTGTAGGTGAAGCACTGAAATTTTTGATGTCGTGGTGAGGATGCTCAAGAATTTATGGCTTTCGTGCAGTAATTAAAAAGTCAATAATTAGAGACAATTTGCTTGCATATAGTACATGATTTTGGGATGTAAGAAAGGAATCACTGAAATGTTTACTTCTGGTGTCATCCAGTCCCAGTGTCAGTTCAGAGACGGTGGAGTGAGAGAGCAATTGGGTGGGGGTTGGGCAGACAGTCAAGGACAACTCACCACAGCTACCATGAACAGTAGAACCCATTATCCATGGCTTTGCCTTCCAATGCATAAAAGCTTCTTTGGTTGGAAATTTCACCACCCCACTGCATAACGTGTTACCGGGCTGCAAAAGCCTCCTACAGATTTGCTGTGATGGACTGAATAGAAGAACATTTGTTTGCCCCAAAAATCAGCCCTAGCTGATTTGCCAAGCTTGCACCTTCTTTTGCAGAAGGCAGCTGCATAGTTTTGACAGCCAGTTGTGCAAAAATAGTGACACCTGTAGTTTGTACCCTGCTGTGCAAACCATGTCCCACAAGGCTTCACAGTGACAAATAAGAGCCATGGTACATTACAAGCTCACGCTAGGTGAGGAAAGGGATGCATGCTTCCTATGGTGCTATGTGACTGCTGCATGGACAGTGAGAAGAGTCACGGCAATGCCAATGTAAAAGGTGGCATCTGACGACTGAGAGGAATTCTGTCCCACACCTCCCTCCAGTCCTCAGAACCAGAGAGCACAAAGCTTGAGCTCACAAGCAGTCTGTGTCAAAATGAATTCAGCTAAAACGCAGTGCATGGAATCATAGAATCACAGAGCGCGCTGGAAGGGTTGGAAGGGACCTTCTGTGAGAATCATAGATTGTCTTAACATGTCCCAACATGTTTCAAGGAAGGGACCACAAACCCTTCAGAAACCAGCCAGAAACAGCACCCTGCCTCCCTCCTGATTAGAGGACAATCAGCCAGAGATGCCAGACTTAGCCATATGACTTCCTGTTGCAAAGAGGACAATAGCATTTGGCTCCAGATGACTGGAGATACAGCAGCACTTCTGAACCTCGGTACACAGACACCCTGCCTGGATCACCTGGACTTTACCTCTACCTTTCTTTCTGGTATCTGTACCTTTCTGAAAGAGAGGCATCAAAGGTGGGGGGGACACAGGGGAGATAAAAGTAGCCCTTCAGACCCCCAACTTTTGGAGATCTCCCCCACCGCACTCAAAGGACACTGAAGACCCTGTGGAAGCTGCATGCGGGACACCGGGAAGAGGAGACAACACACATGGAACTCTGGCAGCGGTAAACTTAGTCTAACCTTTCCTTGCCTACCTCTTGCCTTCCTTTCTTTCTTTTCCCTCTCTCATTTCCGATCTCTGTGTCTCCTCTTTCTTACGCACTGCTGTTGAAATAATCCCGACATATTTTTGCCCTAATATTTGGCTCTGCTATCGATTTATTGACGCCCATTTCTGGAGCACATTTGAGTCACCCTGTACATTCAATGATATCTCTTTATGATTGAGCTTCCCACGAATCCATATCCAAACTGGATCACGACACCTTTAACGGCCATCTAGTTCAAGTCTCTGTAGTAAGTAGGGGTGTCTTCACCTAGATTAGGTGGCTCAGCTCCTGTCTCATTTACTTCCACACACGTCGCTTTCACTTTTCTTTCATAAGAAATGTGCTGTTACTGTTGCTGATGTCTCTATTTAATGTGAAGAATTAAAGTTGTAGCATTTGCCACAGAAGCTTCTGCAAGCCCAGTTCTCCTGTTTACCAGGATAGCACTGTACTTGTTGAAGAGCACAGGTCCTTCTCTTCCACTTGAAAAAGTCGTCTCGATAGGCATCTTGTTGGGGCTGTATGCAAAGAGACCTAAGTGATGTTCGTTACTAGTTTAGTGGTCTAGATAAGCAAAAAGGAAATCTGAATTAAGCTGCTGTTCTTGGAATGCTGGTGGGGTTTCCTTTACACAATCAATAATTAAGGAAGAAAAATATTGTTTTAATATCATGGTAACTGACTTGCTTATAGCACTGAAAGATTCTGGCAAGGCTGGTAATCGAGTCAGTGTCACCTAAGTGCTCATCTAGCGACTTGCTCATAAAATCAGCACGCCTGTTAACCCTGGCTGTATAATAATGATGTATTTTCTGTGCTTCTGCTTGCAATAGGAATTCCATCTCCAGCTGAACTCCCAAAATACATACAGCTTTAATAAGGGAGAGGAAAATAAATGTGTCTAAACTGTACAAAAAAAAACCTTGTTAATTTTTCACTTGTTTTCACCGTGTCCCAACACTAAAATAACTATCTCAGAGAAGGTGTGAAGCACTGAGAGCTTTGTGTGCAGAGCTACGGTGCAAAAGTTTCTAATGAAGAGGGTGGAATGCCTGTTTTCAATGTTGTAAAGATTTTCATCTGCCTTATTTAACCTTATTTCAATTATCTTACCAAATATTAGGTACTCGTAATGAAGATCATGGACAACAGTAATTATCTAAGGAAAGGTAGTTTTGGTTTCAAGTGAATTGTGTTATGTATTTAATTTTAAAAAACATGAATGTTACTTGAGGATGTTAAAAACTGGACTGGAGAAATTGGTCCCTTGTGGAGACACTGCATTAAGTCCTCCTCTTGACATTCCAATGAAATGAAGATGGACAGCTGATGTGATTCAGAGCACAGTTTAAACTGTTCTGTAAAGGAGATACACAAGTGAGAAGCTATAATGTCAACAGGCCCCATGGGAACAGTATAGTCCCTGATCAATTTATTAAGCAAATAAACCAGGCTTCTGCATTAATCTTAGCCAACTCCATCCCCTGTTCAAAATAGTTTCTCATAACATTTAACCTCAGTGTATTTGTCCTTCCTTTTTTTTCTAGTCTTGCTGAATCTATCTCCACTCAGAACCCAACACTAGTGAAATCAACAGGCATCTTTTCCCCTGGCTCCCTCAGTACTTATGAATGAAGTTTCTCACTTCTGTGATCAGGTGTACCATTATAAGAGTAGTGCTAAAGCATGAAGTGACGGACTGATGGCACAACATTTCTTGTTGGCTTGTGTTTCACTCGGCAGCAGGATCTGTCTGCCTACAAATACCTAAACACATGTCCGAACATGGAATTCTTGAACACGAACCATGACAAGAATAAATTTCATCAAAAGGCTGCTCTGCAGCCTCTGATTACCTCATCTATGTTTTCTTCTGCAGAAGCTTTCTTGTCTTGCAAACACTGACATCTCTGTTGGAAGTAATTGCTCTCCTGAGCTTGTCGACAGCCTTTAGAAACAAGAAGCTCTGGGGATACAACCCTCCGGGTGCCTCCAAAGTAAAATGTTTCCCTCTGACTTTCCCTCTTTTAAAGAGATCAGGAGCTTTTACGGAGAATTTTGCTTTTCCTTAAAATTGTAACCCTTTGTTTTATCTGCTATGAAGGTAAGGCAATTTATAAAAGCATGTCTGCCAGCGTGAGCTGTCCAGCTGCTTCACAAGCTCATTTGACATAGCACATGTTTGGGAGGCTTAGGGACACACACACAGTTCCAGTCTCATTTAATGTAGCCTACTAATTGGCATGTATTCCTCTTAATTAAAGTAGTTCTGGGAGCATTTTCAGTAGACCATGTGTGCACGGAAAGCTCTGCTCCTAGAACAACACCTGCAAATCCACCCAATTTTACATGTTGGGATAAAAGTCTGGTCAATTGATGTCAGCTGGAGGTAAGTTTAATTATTCTCCTTTCTTCTCAATTTGTGTTTAAACACGGTCTTAACTGGAGAGAGGTACAGACAAAACTATGAAGACAAGAAAATCTCCTATGCCTAAAGAAAAAGGAATGCCATTGTGTGGGTCACATTACAAAGAAGGAACTCATCGTCCCGTGTCATCAGCATCTTTATCAACTCCAGTAAGGACTCAGCGTCTACTGGTGCAGGGAATGAGTGCCTTCAGTTGCACGGCAAAATGCTGCACTGGTGTTGCTAAGTCACACAGCAGGCACAACCATTTTGCAGCAAGTGGATGTGTTTGAACTAACAAAGGTCAAGGGACTAGTTGTATTTTAAAAATTTTCTCTGACCTTAAAGTCCAATAAATAACCTTTACTGAAGGGAGCTTGGTGCTGAGGACTTTGTGAGTTGTGTTGAATTAAACCATAAGGGTCTCAGCGATTTTCTGAGCTGCAGCTGTTCCTGCAAAATTCATTTCACTTTGTACTGCAATTCGGCTACAGTTTGTGTTCCCAGAGTTTGAAGACTGGTGTTCCCAAGATGTAGGTTGGCAGGAATATTTTCAAACATGCTCCTGCTTTTGTTTAGTTTTGTTACCAGAGATCTCTCATTGAGTTTGTCTGTGGTTGTACTTCTGGTTATATCAACTGAATTAAATATTCTCATTACTTTCTCTTTCTTTCTCTTACAAGAAGCTTTAATTTACTGCTGAGTTTACTGAGGTGTTTCTCCTTTTTTTTTGGGGGGGAAGAATTAAGTAAAGGATCTCAAAAGACTTTTAGGTTTGCTTTTTATAAAGCTCCTGGTATCTGTGAATATTTGTATGGGTCATCTGCATATACTCTTGTCTTCCTGCTATATCATAGTAGTATTTCATCCTCCCTCTAGAAGTGTTAGGCATCCTAAATGTTCATTTTACCTTGTGTGAACAGTTGTGGTGTGTGTCTGTTTCTTATGTTTTTGAAAGACACTTGGGTAGCCTGCAATGTTTCCTTCTCTGTTGTTTCACGGATGCCGTAACTCAACAACCTTAAAGCCACAGAGCAGTTGTCATACAGCCCCGCATCAGAACAACCATGTTTCTTTCAAAGAGTATCTCAAATCTACTTTTTCAACATTGAAAATGACATGAAAAATAACCCCAAAATTTCCATGAAAATTAAACAAAAAATGTGCAGAAAAATACTAATATTTTCTGCATCACCAAGGAACAGAAGATTTTCCAAAAAGATCTACTGAATCCTTTATTTTTCTACTGAAACCTTTCTGGTTTCTCAGATTTGATATCCGAAGGTCAAATTTTTATGACATGAAGATTTGAGAGAATGATGTAAAATCTTTTCTCTAATTAATGAGCTGCAGAATATCACTCTATAGCTCTCCGTATGACACAGATGGGAAATACTACCGTTATGTCTCAACTGTGGCTCAAGATCTTCAGTTTGAGAGGAAAAAAAAATTGTGATGCTGTGGGGTTTATCCAGAGCAGTAAGAGGCCCACTGACTCTCTTAAAATGCAGCCCTGCAGCTGGCAGAGAATTCTTTAGCTGGATTTGGCATTAGGCAGCATTTGCTCTTGATTAAGCTCCTGGCAGTTTGGCAGGAAGTGCTCTCCACTCCAGAGGTTTCATAAAGATGTTCTGGGGTACCTACTCCACCACTATAATGTTAACACTTACCTTACTCTGGAGATTGTCTGCTTTGATTTCAGTTCCTTCTTCAATTCACCTCCTTCTCTTGACATTGAGCAGTCTTCAAGGTGAGAAACAGATGTATTAGGTGTCATCTAAACTCCTGCCTCCACCCAAAAGCTGTAAAGAGCCTGTAACCCTCAAATCGATATGAAAGACTGTCTTGGCCTAAATGAACTATAGAATCAGAGAATCATAAAATCACCCAGGTTGGAAGGGACCTCCAAAGGTCATCTGATTCAACCCCCCTGCAGTAAATAGGGACGTCCTCAGCTAGGCTGGGTTGTCCAAAGCCTTGTCCAGCCTCACCTTGAATATCTCCAGGGATGGGACCTCAACTATCTCCCTGGGTAAACTGTTCCAGTGTTCAACCACCCTTATACTAAAGAACTTCTTCCTAACATCCAATTTAAATCTACCTCTCTCTGATTTGAAAGCATTGCCCCTTGTCCTATTACTACAGGTCTTCACAAACAGTCCCTCCCTCTTCAGCCTTCTTGTAGGCCCCCTTCAGGTACTGGAAGGTTGCTATCAGGTCCACTGAGCCTTCTCTTCTCCAGCCTAAAGAACTCCAGTTCCCTTAGTAGAGGTTCTCCCAGCGCCCTGATCATGGCCTTCCTCTGGACCTGCTCCATCAAGTCTACCCTATGTCCTTCCTGTACTGAAGGCTGCAGAGCTGGACACAGAATAACTCGATGTGCTGCTAACTGCACAGCCTAGGAACAACCCCCAGGTTTTGAGCAAGCAATGGAATTCTTCAGATGACTCTGAGACCAAAAACCATAGTCTTGAGGTCCTAGAGTGCGAGCTCTCCTTTAATTGCTTCCCTGGATTTCTGCCTGGACTTTGTAATTTATAGGTCTCATCTTCTGGGAACAGTCTATCTTTATCTTTTCAGAGCTGTAGTTTTGTTTTGTTTTCCCTCCAGTTTCCTCATCTTTGGCTTCTGTTTTCAAAAGACTTGGCTTTGCTGTTTCATACCCCTCCACTTCCCCTGTCTTTCGAAACTGATTTTAGGAGATTTGGCTGTCCTTTCCTCAGGCTCAATGCCTTGGGTACTCAGAAGTTACTATATTTGGTTGACTCCTACTCAGCTACCTTTGTCAAACACGGACTGTTTAATTAATTCCCTAATCCCAGCTGGAACCTCACTACCTTATACTGAATGCTAAACAAGCTGAGGCTGACTTGGTACCAGCTCTTTGAAGGGACCACACATTATCCATTTTCTATTAAAAGAGAGCTATAACGTAAAGGACCAGATGCGTATAAGACGCTGCATGTCTTCCCCCTGTCATCCTGCCAAGTGTTTATTTATTAGTATTTGTTTATCACTGCGACCTATAATTTACATTAAACAAAAATGACCTGCTAAAAAGAATAAGTAGTGCCTAAATATCATGAAACACCCCAGATGAAGTGGGCACAAGTACATATAGCAGCAGGTAAAAAGCAAATCAAGATGTTTATCAGTATAACAATAAAACCCACTGATCCTACCACACAGACAAAGCAGAGGAATACTATTAAGAAATCAACACAGACAAAATTTGATTGCTACTGGAATGTAAATATTAGAAGGAGACTTCAAGGGCTAGGAGCTGGAAACCCAGCAAGCTCTCTGTCCACTCCAGATCTGAAGTGCTGAGACTAAACTGAGAATTATCATAGAATCATTATCCTAAAGCATTCTCTTTAAAGCAGTCTGCACAATGAAAAAGTCGTGGCTGATAAGCTTCACATTTACAGTGAGCAATGATGGTATAACTCGTAATGAATTCCTTAGGAGTAAATCAGTGAAAAGCATCTTACCAATACAACTGTGTGATGAACATCAATGTATTTGCAGAGAACCTCAAGGTTTTATGGGGTAAATACAGCCACAGTACATCCATCTCATGAAGTAAATCAACCTTGCATTGTTTGGCAAAGTAGCAACAACAACATAAATTGTGTCCAAGGAAAAGGAGTCTGATTTCTTTAGTGGCAGCTCCAATGCAACTTCCCCATCCTGCCCTTCCCCATCATATCTTTGGGTACGGTTGACACCACCAGCAATCCTGCAGGAAGTACAGTGTGTACTTACTACTGTTACAAGTGCAATGTGCCTGCAGCGATTACAGATGCAGCACATAGCTTTTTACTCCTTGAGATGGGATTTATGTCACGGTTTCTTATTTACAAAGGTATTTTGCCATAATAGACTTTGTCCCTTAGTGACTTTTAGGCACCAGTATAGGGGTCATAAGTTTTTGTTCACATACTTCATTACTAAACTTGATTTTAAACCAATCCAAAATGAAGTGATTGGAATCTGTCACACTTTACTTTGCCTGCTGTGTAATTACATCCTGTCCCCTGTCCCCCACCGTGGTACTCTACTGGCTTCACCCTGTCCAAATTAAAGCTTTGGAAGCCCTGGAAAATTTCCAATAGCATCAGTGTTCTGGCTTGAGCATTCAGTGTTATGCTGTCTAGCACTAGAAGTGTAGACAGAGGTTTTCTATGTCAGAAAGGATTATTTAAATATTTTAGAGAGAGACAGCACCAGTTAATAACGAATATCTCTTTTCCCCCTTTTCTTTGGTCCTCCCATTCCTCTGAGAAGTAAATTAAAAGGAACAGATGTATGACTCAGGATATCTTCCAAATTCTGCTTTTTAATCCCAAGTGAAGCATTAAACCACGAGTGTTGAATACAGTGCTCTGTTTATATCGATTTCACTAAGGGTCCTAACTCTGGGCTGCATGCACTGCTGACATCCTGAATAGAGGGGACATCTTTTCAGTACGTGTTATTTCTGGACACCTGGGAATCTGGGTTTCAATCAGAAATTTCTATCTATTTGAAACGTAGACACCTGTATGTGAGCTTATCACAGCATTATCGTTCTCTCAGTTTACAGTTTGCAGTGAGGAATGGATATTTAGGGTGCAATTCATCTCAAGATAAACATTTGAAATATTTTAGATGGATTGGGTCCTAGAGCATCTCTTTCTCACACAACAACTAATAAGTTGTTTTTCCTTCGAAACATCACTTTCACACTTAAGGTTTTGATTTTGTTTGTATCTATTCATTAGCACAATATTCTGGATATAATATCCTCTATATATTATAATAAAGAATAGAATAACAAAACCATGTAAGAGGATAGTTTGTGTTGGAAGAGACATTAAATACAATTTAGTTCCAATCCCCTAACATGTTACTCAAAGATTCATCCAACCTGTCTGTGACTACTTCCAGTATCCACAACTTCACTGGACAACATCTTTCTGTCTCTTTCACCATCTTCACAGTAAAGGATTTCTTCATAGAATATGTTAGGGGTTGGAAGGGACCTCTAGTGATCATGTAGTCCAACCTTCCTTCCAAAGCAGGACTGCCTAGGACAGGTCAGTTTTGAAAGCATCCAGAGCCATTCTGGGTAGCCTGCTCTAGTGCTGTGTCACTCTCACTCTTCATGTTGACGTGGAATTTCATACATTCTAGCTTAGACCCATTATCTCTTGTCTTATTACTGGACACTGCCAAAAAAAAGACTGGCCCTTTCTTCGTAATATCTAATCTAAACAAATACATACCAGGCCCTGGTCATCTTCATTGCCCTTTATCAATTACTGTTGTTTCATGTGGGTACCAGTGACATCGTCAGGAGCAACCTAAAGCATAATAGGGATTACACTGGAGTAATCCCGGGGAGTAGCAGTGAAGTACTTGGGAGCACAAGTAGTCTGCATCCTTCCTCAGGGTTAAAAAGACAAGTCATGAAAGACTCAAGTGGAAAGGGCATGAAAGGGCTGATCAAACTGGCAAAAGAAAATCACTAAAGGATTACAGGAGTGGAGTCACAGTTAGGGCTTCACCTACTTAGACCATGGGACTCACTTTGATAAACCTTATCTCCTGGGGGTTGATGAGTTCCATCTCTGATGAAAAAGGGGAGCATCTTTAGCCACAGGCTTGCTATTTACTAGAGGGCTTTAATTTAGAGTCACCAAGGAAGACGATTCTCAATCTTCCTACACTGAGGGCAGTAATCATATTAAATGTCCTGGAGTTGAGGAGAGATGTCAGGCCATATTCACTAAAGACTTAACTTAAATGCCTCTATGCAAATCATCATAAAATGGTTTAGGTTGGAAGGTGCCTCAGAGATCACTAAGTTCCAAACCCCTGTGTGGGCAGGGACACCTCTCATTAGAACAGGTTGCCCAGGACCTCTTCCAACTGAGCCTTGAACACTCCTGGGGAGGAAGCATCCACAACTTCTCTGGGCAATGTTTTCCAGGGTCTCACCACTCTTGTAGTATGGAATTTCTTCCTAAGATCTAATGTAAGTTTACAAACAACTGAATCAAATGACAAACAACTGAATCCCATAAACTCAGCACTGACTAGGTCATGCCCCTTGTTCAAAGATGAGTGACACAGAACAGGTTGTTGAGGATAACTTGCCCTGAATAATTTGCTCCAGTGTTTTCCTATATTTCAGTTTTTGCCCACTGTGTCTTATCTTGTTCACTGGGCACCATTAGGAAAACTCCAGCTTCATATTCTTTACTATCTCTGTCAGATATTTACACACACTAATGACATTAGCCTGAGCCTTTTCTTCTCAAGGCAGAACAATTTCAGTTCTCAGCCTCAGCTCATAGGAGAGATGCTCCCAGCCTTTCATTATTTCTATGCTCCTGAAGTAGGCACAGTACTTCTAGACGTGTTCACGTGCTGCAGGCTGAAAACAGCCCTAGGCTGATGTCTGTCAACATCAAATCAATGCAGCACAGCAACTTCCCCTGAGGAAGTTGAGACAAGAGAGGAGTTTGACCTAGTTGATGAAGACTGGATTAGGGATAAGTTGAGCAAACTGGACGGACATAAATCCAGGGGCCCAGATGGGATGCACCCACGAGTGCTAAGGGAGACAATGGAAGTCATTGTTAGGCCACTCTCCGTCATCTTTGCTAAGTCAAGGGGATCAGGAGAGGTGCCTAGGGACTTGAGGATAGTAAATTGCACTCTAATCTTCAACATGGGTAAGAAGGAGGACCCGAGTAACTACAGACCGGTCAGCCTCACCTCCATCCCAGGAAAGGTGATGGAACAATTTCTCCTTGATGCTGTCTCTAAGCGTATCAAAGACAAGAGGGTCATTAGGGACAGTCAACATGGCTTCAGCAAAGGGACATCACACTTAACCAACTTGATAACCTTTTATGAGGGCATACCCAGGTGGTTAGATGATGGCAAAGTAATGGATGTGGTCTATCTTGACTTCAGTAAAGCATTTGACATGGTCTCCCACAGCATCCTCACAGCCAAACTGAGGCAGTGTGGTCTAGGTGATCGGGTAGTGGATTGTGAAGTGGCTGCAGGATAGAAGCCAGAGAGTAGTGGTCAATGGGACAGAGTCTAGTTGGAGGTCTGTATGTGAAGGGTGGGTGTCAGGAGGATGGAGCTAGGTTCTTCTCAACGTCATCTAGTGATAGGGCAAGGGGCAATGGGTGTAAGCTGGAACACAGGAGGTTCCACATAAATATGTGAAGGAACATTTTCACAAAGGGTGAGAGGGTGACGGAGTGCTGGAACAGGCTGCCCAGGGGGGGTTGTGGAGTCTCCTTCTCTGGAGACGTTTAAAACCCGTCTGGATGTGTTCCTGTGTGACCTGGTCTAGGTAATTGTGCTGTGGCAGTGGGATTGGACTAGATGACCTTTCGAGGTCCCTTCCAATCCCTGATGTTCTGTGATTCTGTGTGATTCTGTGATTCAAGTGCTCTAGCTACTTGCTTTTTAAACATCAGCAGGAGGTGATGGTGCCCCTGTACTTTCCACTTGTGAGACCTCACCACGAGTACTGGGTTCAGTTTTGGGTGCCACAGGATCAGAAGGACATTGAGGGGCCAGAGCGGGACCAGAGAAGAGCAACGAGGCTGGGGATAAGTCTGGAGAACAGGCCTTATGGAGAGCAGCTGAGGGAGCTGGAGTTATTTAGTTTAGAAGAAGCTGAGAGGATACCTCACTGTTCTCTACAACTACCTCAAAGCAGGTTGTAGCGAGGCTGGTGCTGGTTTTCTTCTCCCAGACTGCTAATTCTAGGATGAGGGGAAATGGCCCCCAGTTGCATCAGGGGAGGTTTAGATTGGATCTCAGGAAGAAGTTCTTTCCTGAGAGAGTGGTTGGGCTCTGGAATAGGCTGCCCAGGGAGATGGTGGAGTCACTGTCCCTGGAGGTGTTTAGAAACCGAGTAGCTAGAGCAGTTGAGGCCATGGTCTAGGGGTTATGGACCTGTTGGGCTGAGGGCTGGATTTGACAATCCTGGAGGTCCTTTCCAGCCATGATTCTCTCATTCTATGATTTCAACACATTAGATCTTTCCCACCCTTTCTGTAAGTTTTGTGGTTGGGCTGGAGCAGAATTACTCTAATCACAGCTGCTCAGCAAGGGCTTTGCAATAGACTTCTTTGGCTCTGGCTGGGGGGTGACTCTTCTGAGTTCCAGCTGCACATGGGGAACGCTGTTCTCTGGCTGCTGAAGCCCTGTCATTCCCTTTAGTGCTATCAGCAATGGGTTTGAGCTCTCTAGGTCTCTTCATTGCCCCATCCCTGAGGACATGTAAAGTCAGGCTTGATGGAGCTCTGAGCAATTTGTTCTGGTTAGAGATCATAGAATGTTGGTTGGAAGGGGCTTCCAAAGGGCATTTAGTCCAACCCCCTACAACAAGCAGGGCCATCACTCACCAGACCAGGTGGCCCAGAGCCCCATTCACTCTGACCTTGAATAGCTCCAGCGATGGGGCCTCCACTTTCTCTCTGGACAGTCTGTTCCAGGGATTCCCCCCACCCTCAGATTAGAGAACTCTTTCATCATGTCCAGCCTAAAACTCCCCTTTTCTGGATTCAAACCATGACCCCTGGTCCTGTCATTCCCTGCCCTTGTGAACAGTCTTCCCCAGCCTTCTGACAGCCTCTTTTAGGGATTGGAAGGTATATACAGTACAAAACCCATTAATTTTATGGCCTGTACAAAGTCATGTTCTGTGTATACAGAAGTGTTTTTAACAACTTCTGTGACTGTATTAGGCCACAGCTCTATAACTGTCATGCTCGCACGTGCTGGTAGCAAGAAACAGCTACCCAGCGTAAGAGTAATTTATGTTACCCGTGTCAGGATCATTCATCCCCTCCAACTCCAAACTACACTTGCTCTTTGGTGCCACTGGTCGTTACTTCAAGGCCATGAATTGACGATTTCATAGAACTTGCTCTTCATGAGACCATTGGCTAATTATCTAATTTCATCTCACCCTTAATTGCAGCACACCCAACCTTCTATGCCTTTGGTTGACGGCCCTGCTTGGTGGAGGGGAGTTGGACTAGACGGCCTGTAGAGGTCCTTTCCAAGCCAGTGCATTCTGTGGTGCTGGACACCCAGCGCAGTATCCTCAGTAACACAAGCACCGGTTGAATTATCGTTTAGGAGGCTCCATCACCCTCTGCCGTCCCTCAGTGGTCGCTCTGGCTGCACAGTACCAGCAGCCAGTTTCACAGCTGCCCCTTTTTAGCAGGCTACAGGGAACGCCAAACGAGCCATCCCCACCCGGGCCTGGCTATGGGTCACTCCCAGAGCTGCTCCCCACAGCTGCTCCGCGGCGGCTGGAAGGGAGCTTAGAGCTCACCCAGTGCCAACGCCCTGCCATGGGCAGAGACACCTCTCACCAGACCAGGTTG